>VWZG01013248.1:163921-183875 GCA_013396735.1 Grallaria varia | reverse complement strand
CCCGCCCTAGAATTAACCTCAGACCTTCCAGTTCAAACATTCACATAAACGTTACAATGGTTTTTCCTTTAATAAAACAAGTACCTCTAAGCAAAGAATATTCATACGAAACTACTAGAAAAGTAAAGACGACCCCCTGCTCACTGAAAGAAATTCCCAGGGCATATAGTCCCTGTTCAGTCATGGGTAAGGCAAAAGAGGTTTGCGTGTTTTGTGGGAGAAGGTGGCACATGGTCACGTGTGCCAAGGATAAAGATCAAAACCAAAAGAGGGAGGGATGGTGAAAGAGGCTTCACCATTTCTTTAAGTGAAAAACTCAGGCTGGTGCAGCCCTGGGGACCTGCTCTCCCCACTGTCCCAGCCCAGGGCATGGGGACGGGCTCTCCCACTGCTGCAGCTTTCCCACAGCCTCTGAAGGGGCTGCCAACCCTGTGAGATGGTCCACAGACACAGCTTCTGCACTTGCAAATGCAATGCTATGTTATTTCACAGCTACTTAGGCCACTGAAAAGGTGTAATTGATTTTCTTTTTAATGGCAAGAAATACCCCTACTGAGTTTGGATTTAAGAGAGGAGGTGAATATGGTGACAGTAACACAAAGGAAAGAGGCAGGGCCAGGAACCAGCAGAGGCCAAACGTGCCCCAAGATCCCCCATACCTGCTCCAGATAATCATTATGGCAATGAAGTCGATGTGTGCAAAAAGAAGTGGCATTTCTTGCCAGATGACCAAGATTTGGAGGGAGACTTGGACTAAATGCATCAGCTTGGCTGTGGACCTTTCTTTTTTTAAAAAAAGGAAAAAAAGGAACTTTTTTTTTAAATGTTAAAGCTACATTTGTTTAGGCCTCCCATGACTGAACAGAGTATGGGGAGCTGCCCCCTTTTAATCAGGTTTTTTTTCTTTTTTTTCTTTTTTTTTTAAGCAGCAAGTCTACAGAAAGGTAAATCACTGCGGATGGGCTCGAAGCTCATTCTGGAGTCTTTGGCTTATGTGGGAGAGGTATGCATTCGCAGGTGGCTGATCAGATTGCGCTGCTGGGTGAATTTCCCACCACACAGTTGACATTCGTAAGGTTTTTCTCCTGAGTGGACACGCATATGCTCTGTTAGTCGGTACTGCCGGGTAAAGCGCATCCCACATTCCTCGCAGGCAAAGGGCTTGAGCCCCAAGTGGCTGCGCATGTGCCGTGTCATGGTGCCCCGCTGCGTGAACATCTTGCCACAGATGTTGCAAGGGAAGGGCCGCGTCAGCCAGTGAGTCTTCTCGTGCTGCCTCAGTGTGGCTGGATCCTTGTAGCTCTTCTCACACACTGAACACTTGAAGGGCCGGGACTCCGCAGCGTAGGCCTGGTTGGGGTTGGACAAATCCTCGGCTTCATCCTTGCTGCCGTATGTGCCTTCCTCCTTGATGTAAAGGTCTTCCTCGGTGTGCGTTTCCACGTGGGCATTGAGCTGCTCTGAGCTCGGGAAGCCTTTGCCACAGGGGATACAGACATACAGGTTGTCACCATAGGCCACTGGCTCGAACCCCTCCTGCCGGTACACATAGTTGGCACTGGTATGGCCACCGCTCTCACTCTCGCTCTGGCCACTGTCATCACTGTTCTCCTTACCGTTTTCCACCTCCTCCTTACAGGGGTAGGGCAGGTCTGCTCCGTAGGCCCCGGCCAGACTCCTCTCCACAGACTTGGACAAGGGCCCCAGCAGGATACCATTGGGCAACCCTTCGCCCTCATCCCTATCTTTGCCCCCTTCCTTTCGGTCAAAGGCATTGTCTTTCTTGATCCACTCCTTTTTGCGGGATGAGTGGCGGAGGCCCTTGCGCTGGCTGCCCTCCGTCAGCGAGTGGTGGCACTCCTCACTCAGATCCATCTCCATGGGGTCGCTGCTGTCTGCCATGCTGTGCAGGGCCCCGACCCCGGGCTCGTCGAACGATGAGGCACTGTTGGCTGCAGGGGCTGAGGCAGATTGGGGAGAGCCGTGCTGGCTTTCGCTGTGCTGCGTGTCATCGTGGGAGGCTGGGACAGGGAGCGACGGGCTTTTTTTGGACAGGTCGAGGCCGAGCTCCTGGTCACCGGTGCTCCCGTTCGCACTGCCGCCCCCACTGCCGTTCTTGCTGCCTCCCCTGCTTAAGGTGTGACAGTTCTCTTGGTTGGAGCTGCTGATGAAGACCTCGTCATCAGAGAGCTTTCCCTTTGACAGCTCCTTTGAGTGGGAGCCCTTCAACCCCTCGTTTGACCCTGAATAGCGAGCTTGGATGACTGAAGCAGTGGAAAGTCTCTGACTCCTGGCAGATCTCCCGACACCAAGGCCACCCGCCTTGCCAGCAAAGGACTTGCTGTTCCGCTTCAGCTTCTTTCTGCAGAGAGCTGCCAGGTCGTGCAGTTGGAGGTAGCTTGCTGCGGTGAGGAGAGCGTTAAAGTTCTGTTCACCAGGCTGGTCAGTCGTTAAGAGCTTACCAGTATAAATAAAGTCCAAGATCTGCCGGAACACGGTGGGGTTCACCATGTCCGTGTCTAAGTTTATCAGGTTGTCATGCAGGACAAGGGATTTGAAATACATGCTGCTGGCTGCCAGGATGTTCTTATGGGCACGAAACAGGGCATTTTCTACCACAATGATCACATCACAGAGGAAACCTTTGGCTCGTTGCTGGTTCAGCTGCAGTAGCAGTTGTTTGGCATGATTTGGCAGTTCCATCTCCACCTTCTCTTCCTCTCACCTTCACCTTACCACCTGCAAAACAGGAGGATGAGAGGTGTGAACCTGCTGTTTCCCCTGGAACAGGTTACGTGTAATAGACTGGTTTAACATGGTGCAGTCTGTGTTAGGCTTGACACTGACTAAGGAGATCTGAGTACATTGAGCCCTGCAAGCTGTGATCCTGCTTGGAATACAGAGAGAGGTATTTCTCATGCTAAGACTTGAATCAAGTCTTTCAAAAATCAGATTTGTAATTATCTGTTTACAAAAGCAGTTGTTGCTGGCTGGAACTACCATTCAAAAGATACCAGCATGAAAGCAATAGTTAAGTACAAGGCAAAGCTGTTCCCTCTCCTGACACAATTTTGAAGGGAGGATGAAGAGCACGAGAAAGAGGAAGAGAAAAGAAGCATCTACTTCACTGTCATTTGCATATCTAAGCATGTAAAATAATTAGCATAAGCTGCAGCTTCTCTGCTTTAACATGTAGTTTGTTTCTTGGCTCTTACATGTTGAAAACTTATAACACCCAGCTGCTCTGGGGTTGAGAAAAATGACATGTAGCAAGTAAATCCACTGAAGATGGAATTAATCACACTGAGGTGTGAATGGGAAGCCTCCTTAAGAGTATAAAAAGCTGCTTAAAAAAACCACCCCTTGGCAATGACTCTTTTTTTTCGAATGAACCTCAACTGGCTGAAATTCAGGATGCGGAGCTAGCTAAGTGCCCCCAAATACCTTCACAAATCTGAAAGAAGTTTTCTCAACCCAATTTTGTTCTGTCTTTAGTTTTGAAGGAATTTTGTTTAAACTGATAAGAATCAAGTAACATATCTCACAGTCCTTCTACCCTGAAATACTGGAAAGAGAGGACATAGTGGTTACCTTCATGTAGTTCATGTGTTTCACAAACAGTGGTCATGACATAATTTAGTTTAGATGTTTATACTGGCTTTCCCAGTAGTATGGACTGCAGGAAACACCCAGCTTGAGGCATATCAGAACTAACTGCAGTTGTACATTTGGTAGATACTACAATTTAAATCTGCATTCAGGGATCTATGATACATTTTAAATTTCTTTTTCTTTTTTTTCTTTTTTCCCTGTTTGAGAGCACCAACTTCTACTCATAATGGGCATTTATCTGTTAAAGTTGATTTAAAATACTTTCTGAGGTTCAAATGTAGGAATTAAATACCAAACATACAACAGCCACATTTAGCCTTCCACTTCCTTCCTTTCCCCGTTTGTCATATTATTGAAGCATTTCTCTTATTGAAGGAGGAGCAGAGAAATGAAGGACTTAAATTTTCTCTTAAAATCATCATGAGTTAATGTTTTTATTGTTTGATAGTCCCATTACCATAGTCTGTCCCATCAGAGTTCAAATTATGATGTTTCAGACTGCATTATCTTCCCTCTGTGCCAACTATACATACACAAGAAATAGTCATGCTGTCAGTATTAAAAATTACTTCCCTCAAGCCTGATTCTTATTAATTGGTGATAAATAGAAAGATTTCAGTATCAGAAAGGGTATCAGAAAGGTGATAAATTTACATCATCCATTTCTGCACAACAAAAATATTTTGCTTTATGAAAAAAACTGCCAAGAAGTAAACAAATGCAATTTCCCCTCCAGTGTTGTTGCCTGACTACCGTGGTACTTTTACCAACAAATTGGCCAAGCAGGTGCCTCCCTTCTTCCCCAGGACACAGCTCTTCCCTTGGTTTGCTGGTCAGCCTGGTACTTGTTTATGCTTTTGGTAGAATTTTGTGGTTCTTGAGCACCTAATTCAGCACCCACACAGATCCCTCTGGCTCGTCACCTGACCCACGGATAAAAAGTCTGCTGTGCTTTTCTGCCTTGCATTGTTTCAGCCACTGGTGGGAACCCAAGAAGAGGGGGGATTCACCACACTGCCTCTGGCAGGAATGTTGTTCCCAGAGGTTGCTGGCTTTAGAAAAGGTGGCAGCCAAAAGGAGGAAATACAGGCTTGCCATGGTGCTTGTCTCCACCTATAGTGTTTCTGTCAGAGAAACTCACCCTGCAGAATCACAAAAACGTGACAGGACAGGGATTATGAACACTGAGCAGTGTTGAACACTTTAAAAACAGGTTTTGATGTAATTAGTTACATCAGGGCTGCAGCACGCAGGCAGTGTGTCTGGTGCTGGTGGATTACTTCCAGAATTACTGATTAAGAGAAAGAAGCAACAACAGGGGCACCAAATACCCACTTTTATCTGGCCAGGCCAGTAAGAGCCCTTACTCCTGGGTCATCAAGATACATCGATAGGGAAGGACAGAAAATGGCTTGCAACATAACACAGCATCTCTACACAAATGCATCCTGCACATGACAGGCAGAGACAGCCCAGTGCTACACCCTTTCACTACAAACATTATGGGGCTTTTTCATGAATGTAACACACACAATCCCTGGATAGATTTTTAAGTGTTCCATAACTGACAAATGTGGGAAAGGAAGGGAAACAGCACAGCCAATAGTTTTTGCCTAAACAAACTAATAAAATATAAAACAAACAAAAAAGAGTATGTTACTGAAGTAACAGTGAGCTGATTTCCCATTCATGTGGCACTTGAAGCAGAGGTCTAGAAATCTCTGTATATGAGTTGTTGAAGCCTTTGCGAAGAGTCAAGGCTTGCTGCAGAGTTTTATCTTTTTTGGGTTTTTTCTCTTTCTTTCTTTCTGCCTTAAATGTTACTGAAATCAGGTAATGAGCCTGCAGGGAAAGCCCTGGAAATAGGTAGAATTATAATTCTGGTTTTTACTGACCTTCACGAGGAAGATAATGTTATTAAGCTTCAGTATGTTCTGCAGCATAAAAATGAGCATAGTACAAGTTGTTTAAATTACCTCTATTTATCTCATATGTCAAATTTTACAGAACTATTCACACTCAGTAGGATATAGGTATGAGGTGGGCTATTACCTCTAGCACATTCTAAAAGCAACGGTCAAGTGTAAGCACTGCTTATCAAATTTGAATTTGTTAGCTGAAGTCTAACGTGGATTTAGCAACCCCCACACAATGACTGTAATGAAAAAAGGCAGCAAACCCTTCAGCACCACATTTAAAATTTTGTCAGAATTGCCCCCTGAGGGTTCTCACCAGGACAACAAAATGGCTCAGAGAACACTCCCTTGGACTGACGCCCCTTTGTTAACAAAAGCTTTATAGCAACCTGTCTTGTGTATCTTGTACAGTCCTGAACAAAAATTAATCGGTTCCAGATATTTTCCAGAGCTGACCAGTTCAAACCCTTCTTTAGCAATGATGCATTTCAGAGGTGGAGGAAGAGAGGTGTGTTGGAAAAGCTGTTAGCAAAAGACAAGCAGGCATTACTCCTTGACTTATGGCATTCCTAGGATCTCAAATCTAGCTGAAAGCATGGGACCAAGAACAACTTTGAGGTTAAATCCTGTATAAAGGCTGGCAGATCTGCCCAAACAAATGGCAGGTGCAGCCTTACCAAGGCCTTGCTATCCATATGTTAGCAGAGACTGTCTCTTAACAAACCCTAACCTTTGAATATCATCACCACAAACACCCAAAGCCTTGAAATATCACAGTGGGTTTATATTTCTTGTATCTCAGTATCATTTTTAATAACCCTTCCTTTCCTGTTTTCTGCAAAGAGATAAAAACATACTCCCAGTTCAGAGGAGCCCTGGCTCAGAGGCATTTCTAGTAAATAAACCAAACCCCAGACCTCAGGAATACATAGATGTCTCATTGGGGCCACAGTCTTTAATCACTGAATGTGGTGTGTAAAATTTTACTCCTTTGCATTTAAAACATGGTCACAGAAGGCTCTGGACAAAGAGCATCAGTGATGGCTTTTCCTAGATTCCGGCTGGTTCCTGGGCATTCAAGACACACAGTTTCCAGAGCACTGAACCTCCCTGAATACTCCTGTGCAAGTAGGGAGTGAAGCAAGACTGAGACTCTCTGCTACCTCCACCATATCCATGACACTGAGACACAGCACATGCAAAGACATGAGAAATACAGGGCACAACCCAGAGAATGCAGTAATGCTGCAAGCAGATGCCACACATCAAACGAAGCTTTGCAAGCTGAGTGCCAACAGCATCTTCCTAAGCAATGCTGCCCAGGAGCTGGGTACCTGCGGGCTGCTGAGCCCAGCCCAGGCCACACCGGCACCCCGAGGGTTGTACAGAACACACAGGCTGCTCCAGGAGCTGTGCTGCTCTCAGCTACACAGCAGGAAAAATCTGAATTTCTCTCGATCTCCACAAAGACTCTGGGCAACACAGAAAATTAAATTGTGACAGCAGAGGAGAAGAGAAATCCCTTCACCCCTTTAAACAGTATAAAATGTACATATTCACTACAGATTTGATTCTCTTTAATATCACTAAGTCTCCTCCTAAAAGTAATTGTTAAATGAATGCTAAATGTGTTATCGTAGCAATCTCTGGCAGGAGATGCTCTTTGATTTCATCTCTGAGTTATAGATTGCAGCACATGAATATTGTTTACCTTTTAAGAAGCAACACCAGTGAAGCAAAGAATCAATCAAAAACAGATCTAAGGAATCACTCATTTCACGTAGAGGATCTGTGGATGGATGAGAAGGCTAGACACCGAGCACCTGAGCAGTGAACTAACAGTACTGCAGATAAAAACCAACAGACAGATTAGATGTGATATAGCAAATTAGATGCTGTTAAAGCGTCAGCCTACTGTGCATGTTATAACAGACCTCGGAAAAGGTAGTGGCCTGCTGACTTAGTACTCCACCTTCCCAGGCCGTTGTGCTGCACTAAGCACTGCAGTGCTGAGCACGGGCAAGAACAAGGCAATATTAAATCCATTGTTTCCTACATTGCTCTCTCCCACCAATTTCTGACATTAAAAATCTTGTGTTCAGCTGCTACTGGAACTGGGTGAAACTGAAAGAGATGACTTCAGCACCCTTCAGTTTCAGATAAACCAACTTTTTTGGAGCACTTGATGACCCCACTGGGAAGAGAGCTTTCCTGTTCCTCACTGACCCACCTGATCTTACTCTTCCCACATCCCAACAAAACCTATTTCCAGGACTCTCCCGAGGTATCAGTGAAGTGGGTGGTTCATGGCCACTAACCTGCCCCCCCAGGAGCTGCAGTTGGCAGGTCATTAACCCATGAGTTTTGAAGGTATTCACATTCCAGAATAGCCGAAGCACAGGGACGAATGCTTGGAATCGTGTTAGCCCAAATATTTCCCTATCCCCAGCCCCCGCCAGCAGACAGACAACAGAATTCAGAAGCAGAAGCAAGAACGTGCATTTTCAGCATTGGCAGTGGAGCAGCAAAAGCTCTGTGAAGTGGGCTCAAGCAGAAAACAGGATGCAGCACCCTTGTTTTTCTCACACAAATATTTTGCACTTCAAAATAGCTTAGACCAACATGTCAAGTGACTCGGGGACACGTCTGCAGAGCTGGGGAGGAAAGCGACATGCAGGACAGAGCAGGATGTGCAGATGATTTTGCAGGTGCGGACACGGAAAGGAGAAGGAAAACTGAGGACAATTTCACAGAGGATGCCACTTCACCAAACTTAGAGTGGCCCTTGTTTGGTTTGTTACATTCCAATTAGTGCCAAGCAGAACTGCCTTCCTGGCTCCCTGAGGCAGCTCTGGCAGGGCTCCTGCTGATCCAGCTTTGTTTATGGACACGAGCACCTGTTGGGACCTCTCTGTGGCAACATTTGGTACATGGGCAATACCTGCTCAACTGCTACCAGCTCCTGGCCCAAAAAGGAGAGAAGCAAAAGAGTCAGATGACTTCCCAATTCCTTCTCTCATGTTCTAGAATAACAAGGAGAGCCTGACATGGCTAAGCCCTTCTCTACTGCATGGCAAACTTCCCAGGAAGGGGGATCTCCATGGGTGGAAAGGGTAGGGGCCCTATGTACATGAAAGCACTAACATCAGGACAGCAAAATGATTTCCAGTCAGTGCAAGGCTGCAGCGAAGCAGGAACACCTTGCTACACAAGCTGAGACTATGAGCAGTAGAATGCAGATTAACCACTTGGTTACCGCTTACCATGCCAGGTACATTGGGCTAAAGGCACCTCCATCCAGTGCTGCCCGACGTGCCAGGTACATCCCATGATGTTCCATTGAAATCACAACAGGCCATCAATAGAACGTGGCTGCACGGATGCAGAATGGAGAACCAGCAGGGACGCTGTTAAATGCAATTAAAAAACTGCAATCAAAATTGAAATGTACATTTTAAAATGGCCACCTGCCTTAAATATGTAACTACTAGAACAACCTCCCCTCCACCCATCTCCCCACAACTGCTGAACTGCAACGGAAGCAGAGCACAAGGACTCTGCCAAGTTTCTTTTTGACTCTCTGTGGCCGCCTCCATTCAGGACTCCCAACGGCACTGAGCTTCAGGGCAACCAGTCCACATGTATCCAAACCCAGCAGATGCCAGGACATCTGCACCAGCTTCAGACAACTCAATATCACCACCATTTAGAAATGCCTCTACAACAGGAACAGCCTGGTGCCAGAGCTCCATGGTTCTCATTCCCCACACAGTACAGACAACGGAAGAAACTCTTAAATGCTGATCTTCTGTGCTGTCCCCATTTCCCTGTTCCCCTTCCCAAGCCTAGAGGTGCTACTGGCATTCAGCCAGGCTGGATACTTTGGTGCAAGATGGAAGAAGAAGATACTGTATGCCCTCTCCTATTCATAATGATAATTATTCACTGATAATTTAATCTGTGTTCTTGGAGACTGGAGATCAAGCTGACTCATGGCGAACTGCAGCTTGTACAAGAGTCGCAAAACTTAAGATCTATAATTCCACCCTCCCCTGCCCAAAGGAAAGAGGAACATCTTTTCCAGGTCAGGGAAAGGCACATCTCACAGGTATGAGCTCGCTGTATCCTCTGCAGTGCATATCCTCCTTCCCACAGAGTCCCTGTAATCAGCTCCAGCAGGATTATCATGGAGGGCAGGCTCAGGGTAGATGCTAAGCACAGGGCCTTCTCTCCAAGTGATGACACTGCCCCGCTGAAAACCAACACACAAAATCCCCAAAAACCAGTACAGAAAAAAGCCTGCAGCCTGGCAGGGATTTAACATAGCTTTTTTAGACTCTCAGGGTGAAGTGAAACATCTGCATAGCTCTTATCACATTGATGGCTGCATGTCTCCAGCTGTGCTGGTGGAGATAGAAATCTTGCATTTAAAAAGTGAGAATAATATTGATTATCGACCTTAAAAGATAAAAGGCCAAATGAAAAAGACCTACAATAATTAATGCAGTTGGATGAGAGAGAATTTAAAGGAGGACACTGGCCTGGGAAACAGAAAATGTCCTCATGGAAAGGACACTGAATAGAAGGAGCTAGTTCGTCCTTCCTGCTGGGATGGGCTCAGGCCCAGGACAGTGTTCCCATCACTCCCACCTGCACACTTAGCCCCACAATTCTGTAACTAAATCCCTTTCACACTGAACTAATAGGTCTTTTGTATTCAGATCACCCTGTTTTGACTGCTGTAGACTGAAGATTTTTAAATCTTGTCAATACAATGAAGAAGTGAAATGTAAGCAGCTGTTTACCTACTGACCTGGGCTGTGCTGAGCCAAGAGCATTTGCTGAACTAGTCTGAACAACCCACTGCCAGCATGAACAGGCCAACCCACATATAACTACCCTGCAACTTACAGCATAATGGGCCAGGGCCACAGGGATCTGGAGCTCCCCCTCCCCAGATGATCACACTGTGCTGCATAGGAGCAACATACTGCTGGCTGCATCTGCAAAACCCTCAGCAACACCAGCAATGCCCAGTTTAACAAAGGCTGAATGCTGCACAGAGGTATTTCTTGAACAGCAGTTCAAATACAGATTTTTAATTTTTTTCCTTTTTTTTTGCTTTTTGCTACTGTGAAGCAAGAGCTCTTCTCTGTAGTTGTATTTCCCCTCTAGGGCAGAGATTGGCAGAGAACTGCTTAAACCAAAGGTGATTCCTACTGTTAGAACATCCCACTGCAGTCAGAACTGAAGCTTCCTGCCAATTCCTAAACAGAGCGCTTGAATATTATACATTTATTTTCACTGCTGACATGAAGGAGCCAAAGATTACCCAAACCTCTAGTTGGGAGGAGGAGAGGCACGGACATTGCAGATCTTGTCAGGCAGAGCCAGGCACTAAAAATTCCTGCATATCTGCAGAGCGCAGTTGATCTCAGGAACACAGCAGTGGCACAAAACAAATAAAGCTTCAGAAGCTTGTGACCAGCTAGTGACCAGCAACAGCCACCAGGCTCTTCTGCAGTCCTGCAACAACCCAGCAAGTTCAATTTCAATTGTACCTGCACTGCAAGCAGTAGAGGCAGCTCCGATCCCTAATGCTAATCTCATTTATTTATTTACTCCTTATTGCACTAGAATACTCACGTATTGAGCAGAGCAGCTCAGCCCACACAAGAGGAAGGATCTCCTCTACCCATCCACCAGTTTAGGCCCCTTTGGTATGCAAAATTTCTGTTTCCCAACTACCTTTGAGCCTTGTAGTACAGAATTCCCTTTACAATGCAAGAATTTAGGACATGACTAAAGGATTGTTGCTACCTCCTAGCTAATCCTAGAGAGTGTTAGGCTTGGGCTCTGTCCTTCAGTAAGGCAGGCCAGTTGGCACGGGGTGGCAGCCTCAGCCTGAGCATCCCTCCAGGGTACACACAGCAATGGAGAAGGAGGAATGTCAAATGTTGTGACCCTTTTCCACCCAGCACTGTCCTACAGCACCCTCCCAGTTGCAGCACTTTAGAGCTCTGAGTCACCACAGCTACAGGCTGATAGCAGGTTGTGAAATGCAGTGGTACTGGAGCAAATGCACGACCCTTTCAACTGCCCCTGCGACTGGGGAGGGATCTCAGGACAGGGATGAGGCAGCTGGGACTAGCCACTGTGACTCAGACTCCTTAAATACATGGTTTCTTAGAGCAAACAAAGAGTACTGGAGGGACGAGAGGAGGTTTGATAAAGGTCCTCCCAATCGGCCTGCTTATTTTTATTTCTTGTGTGGACTCAGCAAACTTTTCTGCAGAGAGAAGCAGTCTGCACAGCAGCATCTGCATGCAGAGTACTGCTGATACCACCAGCCTGCAACAGTTAACACTGCGGGGTGCAGGGCAGAAACCATCCTGGACCAGAATGGCATCTCTCTCACCATATGCCAGACACTAGTGAGCACAAAACAAGCATTGCTGTCTTTCTTCCACAAGAACAAATCTCATTCTCTTACCCATATCTACAGATGCAGCAGCAACAGTTCTTAACATAAATAAATGATGCCTTAAATACAGCACCTTTTGCACTTTATCCACATTTTTATCTTTCCTTTTTCCAAGAACTGACCATGTACTCAGCCCTGCACTTACCAGAGAAGCTTAGAAACAAAGACTTCAAGCAAACCACTGTTTAAGAGTTGGTCCCAGCAGTATTAAGACTATACTGCCTGCCAAACATCCCACCAAGTCAGATCATAACTCATCACCCTGAGCCCTTTGTACTTGGTTCTCTGTAGCCACCAAGAAGTGTTTCTGCACATCTGAGCCTGGCAAACAAGGAGACCAGAAAGCCACTACTGCTCGTAAGAGCAGAAAGCCCAACAGACTCAGAGTTATGCAAACTCCCTGCATTGCATCCAAATGTTTCCAAGCTGATGACAACCCAAGGGGAAAGCAGAGTTTATTCACTTTCAGAATCCTTCATTCCCCTGGACCCCTTTCCTCAACCACTGCTTCTCAATTTGACTGTTTTATTCCTGTCCTCTTCACTTGAGACTTCAGACATTCTTTAAACTCAGCTCACAGGCTGCAAGGGTGTCTCTCTAGGTATGCTTCCAAAATCCAGCTCTTCCCAGCAAGGCTCCCATTCTTCCAGCACCATCTTGCAACCCTGCCCAGCAGTGCAGATACCTCAGGTGCATTTGGCCAGCCTTCCCTGTCAGACAGTTTCTCAGACTGGGGCACTACAGCCGCAGGCACATTATGAAAGGCAGTCCAGCGAGGTCATGGGGTGTTGAAAACTTTGCTACAGTCCACAGCACAGGATCTCCCTCCTTTCCTTCCATACACACTATTCTTACCAAGGTCAAGGATTTCCTGACAGTCCTCAAAACACACAAACTATAGGCTTTTGTCATGAATTAAGACTTGAAACATCTTTTCTTTTTAAAAAAAGCGGAAGGGGAGGAGCAAGGCAAAGGGGAAGGTACTTTGGGCCAAGATTTGGTTTAGAAAAGGGGATTGGCAGCCTTTGTGTATGCTTTACCCTGTAATCTGAAAGCTCCTCAGGACAGGACCCCTAGAAGCATTTCATACTGAGCCATATACACATCCCAGAGAAAGAGAACCAGCAGCTCCTGCATCCGTTCCAGTCTGCTCAGCTTCTCCTAAATCAACACTGCCAGAAGGCAAGGCAACACTATAACAAATTAGCACCACTCACAATTTGTTGAAGTTGCTGTTCCATTGTTTGTTTATTTAAAACACGCGCAAGCACACACACACAAACCTCCCAAGCCTGCTCTCTGCTGCCATCCCCCAAACTCCAGATTTGTAGTCTCAGAGAGGCGAGCAAAGGCTGTGGATTAAACCCATGCAGAGCAACAGCCACCGCGCTGGGACTCTGCTTGGGTTTCGCTCCTTCACTACAAGCAAAACAAAAGAATGCCCACACTGTTCCAGCCTGGAACATCACGGTGTCAAAATCCTTATTTCTGCCCCTGACTAGGAAAGTGTTGCTAAGAAAAATAAAGAGCCACAGGCTTGAAAGGACCCAGTGCGAATAAAACTCTTAGTGCTAATGCTATTTATGAACATCCAGGGGATAATCTGCACCCCTTATCAGCCCACAAGATTATAAGATCTTTAAAATAGGCAACATGTCTTACTTCATAAAGCACTGTATAAGTTTACAAAGCACAATACTAGTGGTAATAAATAATTGTCAAAGTCGAGCACAGAGGTGGCTGTAAAACCTGAGGCACCATCACCATCCCCATTTCCTTCTGAGCCCTGGGCAGTAACACTGTACATTGACTGGCTGTGCTCACCCAGTCCACTCTCATGCACCACTCTGGCTTTACTTTAAGAGAGCCTTTGGGAAATGTGCTATACTTACACTCACACTGGAGAAATTAATGTTTTACCATGAGGTCATCACAACGAGGGTGATTTTAAAGAGCTGTAGTAGATCCTTACCCTTCTACCAAACAGTGTAATTTGCCAGTGTGTGTCAGTGTGCCAGCAGTGACTCCTTTACAGAGCTCTCATTTCTATCTGTAGGCACTCACCACACACAGGGCACTCTATACGGGAGCAGCTGCTCACCAGTTACGTCCTACAGCATATAGAGACAACGTCTCTCTCCTTTCTCTTGGTTTATATGACAGTAAGTTCTGGGCTGCTGCAGACATAGAGTACAGTAAAGTCAGCACCATCCACTCAATCCCTTATATGCTTTCATTCAGCTATTTTTTTTCATTTTAGAGATTATTTCTTTCCTGGTTTATGAATGCTCTAAACGTTTGCATTTCTGGCTGCTGTATGATTGCTGACAGATAACTGCATCCCCCAAAGCATCTCTGCTCACCTGGGTTGAGCGTGGCTTTGGCTTCTGGACAGGTGAACACCAGACACCACAGTTACCTCCCCCAGTCTAACAACAATTAAGGAAACTACAAGATTTTATACTCAAATTGAGACTTTGCATGGAATTCTGTTGGTGCCAAAACATTTACAATTTTATTCTTCAGATAACCCATGATTTATCAAATGTTTAAATACTCAAGCTTAACTATTTCAAAAGCTACTCACTTGACATTTGTCACCCAAGGAAATTACGAGGCAATTTGTGCATTTTCTTTTTCCCTGTCAGAAAAAAAGTCCTCAAAGAGCGGAGCAGAATGCACAACCTTCCTACTTTCAGCATTATTAAAACCATCTCACTGGTAATTATTCTTCTCAAGATGGGTGTGGGGGAGTAAAAATCTGGAGCAGATTCTATTCTTAGAAGATAACCTTGGGAAAAACAAGAGGTACCAGAGAAACAGGCATGAGGGGTGAAGTTGTGACAGTAGTGAAACCAGCAGGAGACACAGGTGTACCAGGTGTCTGTGCCAGAGAGCTCCGGGACACAAATGTGGCCGCACCTCTTGCAAGATTTAGGGTTGGCTGGCAAGTTTCAGAGGCACTCAGAATTCAGAGACAATTCACATATTTAAAAGCTTAAGCAAGAGTTTAAAAAAAAAAAAAAAACACAAACAAAAAACCCCCAACAAACCCACACTAGAAGGTTACTTTACAAGTTTGCTGGATCACTTCCCATAGAGCTCTCTCCTCTCAGCAAGGAAAGCGGTTCAAGAAAAAAACAAAAACACAAACAGAACCAAAACATAAAAACCAAAACAGCCAGAGAGACTGAAACATCTCTAACACAGAGGAAACAACACAGCAGTTTTACAGCTACATAAATAGGATCAGCATCTGGCCCAAAGAAGTAATACATGTACAAACTACTGTGAACAGCCACAACAAACATTGATACCACACCTTGGAGTGGAAGGAAAAAGTAAATTCTTCCATCCTTACCACTTCCAGCAGAGCCCTCTAATATGACAGCATGAAGAGACACCCAGAGGATGTAGAAAATAAGTTTAGTGAGGATGTGTTTGGTGCATTCCCAAACACCTGTATCCAGTATCCAGCTGCTCCCAGCCTCTGCCCCTTGGCTGCTCATTACTCAGCCACATGCAGTTCTGTCACAGAGAGGGACTCAATAAATTGTGGCATTGTTGTGCCATGGTACAGGTGCTTGAAAAGACACACACCCTGAGGCTCAGCCTCATCAGCCAGAGGGATGTTCTGATGCCATCCAGCTTTCTCTGACCCACCACATCAGCACATCTAGGCTTAATCTATTCCCTTCTCCAGGCATTTTCGGGGCAGGCACCTCACTCAGAGTATGTTTTAACAGCAGGGAAACCACCTCAAAATCTCAAACCAAATAAGTCAACTCCTGTAAAGAACCTGAATAAGTGGCATAGGCGGCATCCTTCTTATCCCAAGATATCCTCCATCACAGATGCTGATGTGGCTTTCACACACTTTCTTTCTCTGTTACCTCATGTAAGAAGCCTGACAATAATCCCCCCAGACCCTTTCAGGAGCAGACACAGACCCATCCCAGACAATCAAAGTCTTGTAACAGGGTATGTAATGTAAAATCTCGTTTAATCTTGTGCAGGCAAGAAATAGCAGGGACCTGCCTGTAGAAAAATTAAGAAGTTTATAGTAATTCATCAAATTGATTTAATAGAGCCAGCTGCATGTGCAAGTGCTGGCCCAGCACAGACAGTGCCTTTGCTCACAAACAGGCAAGGGGCTTTGGCGCAGCTACTGAATCCTTTGGAAAAGTTGGTTTTGATATGTTGGAAAAGGACTTGGATTTTTCATCTGCTCTTTAAGCAGGAGGCAGTTCGGAGAACACACCCAAGACCTGCAGCAGACACCACTTTAAAATTTGTCTTCATTATGTTCTAATTTTCACACAACTTTCTATTATTTACAACAGCCCGGAAAAAAGGGGGGGGAAAAAAAGCACAGATGAAATTTTTCATGTTTCTAAAAACAGACAAAAGGTCAGGAAAGGGCCATTACACATAATTTTTCTCTCTCTGGCCATAGTTGAAGTTAAGAGTCCTGGACCAGGGTTTAGTACTCACATTTTCCCTGTTATTCTTAAGCCAACAAACCAAATATAGATGTCAGGTCTGGTGGGTTTCAAAAGGTGTGTTAGAAGGGGGATTATTGTGGGTTTTTTTTTTAAAAGACAGTTATTCATAACAAATAGTGAAATTGCTGAGAAAATAAATTCTGCTTTGCTATTTCGCAAATGTAACTTCTCCCCAGATCCTGCTGAGTCCCTGAGAGATAGGCAAAGCTTCAAACAGGACCAATACCTGTGCTGAAACCTACTGAGGTGCCCAGAAATGACTGATGAGTTTGGGTTTTTCAATGGGATAGTATGACTAAGAATTTCAATTGTGCCATTTATCTTTCTTCATTATGATTCATATTATTTCTTCCTTCTATGATACATATTTTTATTATTCATGTAAAACTCTCATTATAAAAGACAATAGTATGGGTATTAGAAGACATGTAAAATATATCAGAACATTAGAAAGGAGTTGCAACTCTGACCACTTCTCATGTGAAGGACTGGATGACTACTGCAATCCACTTTCTCTTCATTTTATTTTCCTGGGAAGTATGAGAAAGCTGGTTTTGGTATTTTTTTTTTAACTGATCATATTATTTAAAGGATTTAGTGAGGATTCTAAAAATCTATGGAAGGGATTGTTGGAAGAGGATTAGAAACAGGAGGGTCTCATAAAAACCACCCCAGCCACTCCAATCACAGGGTTTGCTCCTCTGCTGCACTTAGAATTTTTTAGGCTGGAGAAGACCTTTAAGATTGAGTGCAACTCCAGTCCAGCACTGCCAAGTCCACCATAAAACCATGTCCCCAAGTGCCACATCTACACATCCTTTGAATACTTCCAGGGATGGCCATTCCACCACTTCCTTGGGCAGCCTGTTCCAATGCTTGGTGACCCTTTCCACCAAGAAATTTTCCCCAGTTTCCCCAACCTAAACCTTCCCTGGTGCAACCAGAGGCCATTTTCTCTTGTCCTATTGCTTGGTACTTGCTATCCCCAAGATCCCTCTGCAGAGCCTTCCTGCTCTCCAGCATATCAACACTGCCACCCAACTCCGGGTCAGGGGGGAACTCAGTGATGGTGCCCCTCTATCCCCTCATCCTGATCTGATACAGACACATACTGATGCCTTCTTGTTTCCCCCTGAGGGAAACAAATCCAAAAGATCTGGCATAAAAGGCCTGGAAGACACTGCACTCAGACACATGGTGGGGAGGTGCTGGGAAGCAAAGCAGCAGCTGAAATTAGATGGAAATGACAACAACATTCACAGAAGTTCTCCCTGGATACATGTCAGCATGTGGGAATGACGGATTAAGACTAAGTATTTGCATTTCCCAGTCAGATGCGAAGATAGCATAGCTGGCATGCTGAGGTGTTGTGGTGTTCCTTGGAGGGAGTCTCCAGCCACCAACACTGCCTGTGTATGCAGCTCTTCTGCTTGCAAGTGTCTCTCTAATAATATAGGTGATTTGAATTTTTTTTAAAATGTGATCTAGGTTAGTGCTTATAAAAGTAAAGCATTAACAGCTACAGCACAGCACAGGCAGCTGGGCAGGCTCTGCTGGCAGATCCCTCCCAACACCATCAACCCCAAATTAATCCTGTGCTCTGCTCCCACCCACACACAGCAGGCAGGTAGTGCCACGGTGCCAACTGCTTCAGTCAGCACATAAGAGCACAGTGCCATGTTATTACCTCCTCTTCTAAAGGCCACAGTAGAGTATTTTGATCTCTGCACACAATAGACACCTGAACCATTAGAGCACAGGGCTGAATCCTCTGGCAGACATGGCTTTTAAAGTAAGATGTAGCACTTCTGCATCGCTGCCCTCTACAACAGATTTCAGTGCTTTTATGCTGCTCTTTTTCAAGGCCAGCACTAACACAGCCAATGATATGTTATTTCCCATTATTCTCCCAGCTGGAAAAAAAAAAATCCCAAAACAAACCCCAGGAAAATACAGCCATTATTACAGAGGATGAGGCACCATGATCTGTTTTAGGGCATCCAAGTCAGGGCCACCACCAAAAAGGTCAGGTCTTGCCCTCTTCTTGCATTAGCCCTGGTCTGGCTCAGCTTCATGGTCTTCAGGGGCAACACAACAGAGCAGGCAGCAAAGCACAGCCAAGGATCAGGAACACCCTCAACAAAGCTGGCTGTAAAGCCAAATCCCCTGTGTCAGAGGTCACAGCAGTAACTGAGGATTGTGCTCCAACCTCCAAAACATCCTCCAGTATCTAGGGAGGCTGCTGGCAATAGGTGAAAGATGGTGGTGAGGCAGAGGAACAATGAGGAAAAAGTTCTTGGAATTGTTGCTGGTACTGCATGGTACACACCCAGTGAGGAGGTGGAGCAGAGCACCACTGGGACCAGGAGGGGCTTCTCTCCCACAGAGGGACAAACAGAAGGGAATGTTCCTGCCTGCATTTAGGCCTGAAATTCTCCTCTCCAACATCCCAGTTTCCATAGTGAGAAGTGAGATCGATGCCTAGCTATACAAGATGCTTCCACTTGGTAATGATCTTCATTTCTAGATGATTAATTGTTGTTGACTTAATTCTCTGGAACTTTGAAACGGCCCAGAAAGAATGAAAGTTCACAGGTTCTCCCAAAAGGCCCCCAAATACATCAGAAACTGGAATCTGCTGCAGGGCTGTGGTACTTTGTCTCAGCAGATTCAGTGGGTAATTCGGTCTTCTGAAACAAAGTGTAATAAGTGGTTCTGCCTGGACTTGCCAAAAGACCTTAATGCAAACAGAACTGCAGGAAAATTAGGGTGGACTCTAGTGGCTGCCTCCCCCTCAGGGTTTTGGGTTTTTTTGTTGTTGGTTGGTTTTTTTTCCCCTTCAATCCTGATGAAATTCATTACAGTTGCATTTAAAGTGAGGTTGTGATTTAAATTTTCCAAAGCAGGCAGGGCAGGTTTGAAAGCCTGATATATCGGAGTGTGTGTGTGTTTCCTGAAGAACCAGGGTGGTTACAGAATCCTCCCCAAGGGATGCCTGGTTGGTCCCCTCACCCCTTGACATGTTTGCTGTCACACAGGCCACTGAAATCCTGGCAACCTGGGCAGACTTGCTCCTTACAGCCAAGCAGCCCCACATTCAAACATGCCAGTATTTTCCTTGAAGGTATTTACAGTTTACTTTTTAGTGCTACTTTAAGTTCAAAGGGGCTAGTAAAGCCCCATTAAGCCATTTACATCAAACTGGTTAGTTAATTATCCTGTTGCAGGCTTTAAATTAGCAATTTATAACCCCTTCCCTGGAGATGCCAGTACTGGGAAACAACTCAGCCAGGACATTTTGCAGGGTGCAGTTAAGGAACAAAAAATCCCACTAAACCAAACCACCACCATCACCCCCAAAAGAAAAAAAAAAAAAAAAAAAAAAAAAAAAGGAAAAAAAAAGAAAAAAAAAAAAACAAACAAAAAAAAACAAAAAA
>VWZG01013248.1:150041-163907 GCA_013396735.1 Grallaria varia | reverse complement strand
AAAAGAAAAAAAAAAGGAAAAAAAAAGAAAATAAAAAAAACACAAAAAAAAAAACCAAACAAAAAAGGAAGAGAGAGAGAAAACCCAACCCAATCAAACAAACCAAAAAAACCCCACCAGAACAATCCAGAATAAATCTCTTCAGTTTATGACTGGAAATCTATTAACTCTGGCAGAATCCAGTTGGGACAGGGGCTGGAGAGAGCCTACCACTACCAGCTGGCAGGGATAGTGAGGCCACATCTACCTTTGGCAGCAAAATGGGGTGATGTGCACAGGGACAAAGCCAGCCTGGGAGGCACCACAGCCAGATGGGGAAGATGCTTCCTCTACAACAAGATATTCTGCTTCTTAGTAGCATAATCAAAGGTATTTTTACCTTCACACATACAAAAATGTGTCTGCCCGCAAGGGAGGAGAACTATCCGAGGCTTTAGGTCTGGTCCAACTGGACACCAGCACAAGGTTCTGAGGAGGACGTGGGTTTTGGTCAGCACCTCTGCTTACCCAGGCAGGCGAGGAGGCTCTTCCTGCACTGCAGCCATCCTGCAGGTTAGCACTAAAAAGATAGATCTTTGCATCCCCTTGCCACCAAGGGTCAATGACTTCATGAGGCAGGTGAGGCTGGAGCTGAGGAGTCTCCATCTGCCAACAACCTTTAAGTTCTGAGAAGGACAATCTGTTGTCCCCTCAGGGACTGGTTGTTCCAGTCCACCCCACTGAGAATACAGAGTTGTTACGGAACAGAAAAAACCCCTTTCCCCCAAATGCCAAACTGCCCAAACTAACCAGGTCCTAGAGTAAAACACTCCTCACCCTCCTCTTCCTTATTTCCACCAGCCACTACACTAGTTCTACAAACAACTGGCATACTGGATGTTTACTGGCAAACTTCATTTTAAATAATGATGGGAGGAAAAAACCGTCCAGTTTCTACTATTTTCACACAACAATCCATCAGGTATAGGAGAAGCCTTGGCCCCTGTTCTGGAAGCTGTCCCAAACCAACAAGCACTTAACACCTCACCAAGAACAGGAATCCATGGAAAGAAGGGCCACATGGAATGAGACCAAGGCAAACTAGGAGACTGCACATTAACATCAAAAAAAGGCACAAAGTTTGAGAGAAAAATTCCACTCTACCTGAAAGACAAGACAGGGAGATGGAATCAAGTTGTATGACAGACCCTTCCATTTTTCGGCCTTCATCTTAATACATCCCCTTTTCAATGGCAAAAAAAAAAAGTATTCTGCCAAACAAGTGTCAGATTTACTAAGAGAGGTTAAAATCTAAGCAAGTTATTTTCTTTATACTGCACAACCATGAGATTTATTTTGCATTTGCATGCTTCTTCTTATGCAGAGTAGCTGTTTCACAACAATTTTTGGGACGAGGGGTGGATGGGAAGAAGAGAGGGAAAGACACTCAGATTTCAAACCCAAGAGACAAAATATTTTTGTACAGAAAGTCATAGCGTCTTAGGAATTTATGTGAGTTACTGCTCCAAATTGCAAGGCGAAGGCATTATAATAAAAATACAGGTAAACACAACGTAAAATCTAAATTATCTAAAGGACTGAAAAACCCAGCCCCGCACATAGATGACATTCTCCGAATTCTCTGCCCTTTCTTGGGAGCAGTTATACCCAAACCATCACTCAGACCAGAAGCTGTTCTCTCCTGTTAATCACTCCGGAATCACACACTATGGTAAAAAAAGTTCCAATGCAAACAGCCCGGTGTTAACGGGCCACAGGGTTGCAGAGAGTCAGGGAATTATAAAATAACGTGACGCTGGGGAGAAAGCAGAAAGCAAAGCCCTCCTGGGGATAAAACGAGAGTCTTTCCTGCACCGCCAAACCCCTCGATTCCCAAGGCATGCAATGCCCAGGCCCGTGCCTAGAACAGGTGTGTCTCCTTAAATACCTCCCATGTCACACTTGTGTCGCATAGATACGGCCCTGCGCGATTATATTAGTACCAGTGCACAGCAGCTGGAGCGGCCCCAGCGCGATCCTGTAACTGCCCCGGGGGGAGCCGCCCCCCCCGGCCCGCACGGCCCCTCGGCCGCATGGCCCTGCCCGGCCCCGAGCCCAGCCCGGCCCCGGCAACGGGGCACTGCCAACACAGCGCCAGCGGACGGCTCCGAGCAGTCTTTTCTTTCCCTCCTCTGCACTCATTACCAGCAAAATCTCAACCGATTTACGCCAAATAGACAAGGTGAAAACCTGCTTTAAGTAAAAAAATAAAGATGCACAGCTAACAGAGCAAAGTCCGCTCAGCCATTCCCAAGCAGAAAATGCTGACGGGGCACAAGGGCTAAAGCAGGATGAAGGAAGGACAAAGGAGAGTGAGGCTCATACATCTCCAGGTCAGCGCAGAAAGAGACACCCCTTGGCAATTTCAGCCTAATTCATCACTGAGCCCTGGAGGATGCCAGTTGCTGGCCTGAGCACCTGAAACAGCTAATAAGAACATTTTTATGGCAGCAAACATATAGTGACATTTTTCTGTCCTATCTTCATGACTGGCATGCATAGTACAAAGAAGAGAGCTCCTTGGTGTGAGCTACAGCTCGGCACCACAATACCGAGGTGTTCTTCAGCATGAAGAACTGCCCCAGTGCCACCCTTCTCATGAAAGGCAGCTTGTAGTACTGAGCAGGGCGCCGGGGCACTGATGGGTGTGAGAAGCTGCTGAGCAGCACACATGGGCTCAGAGGTCGCCTGCAGGGTCTCCTCTCCTACTCCTCCTTAGCAGCACAAGTGCCTTCATTTTACAGAGTAAATTCTTGCAACAGCTTTGAGGAGAGAAAGTGCGTGAGTGAGAATGTGTGCACCAATCTTGATGAAAGGTCTAATTTATGAGGAATCTACCACATCCATAAGTTATTCCACTGGTTAATTAATTCAGATTTCCAGGTTTGAGCTCACATCAGGTTTGTGTGCTCATCCCTACTGTAAATAGCTCCAGGCATCACAATCAGCCGCTGGGGATGAAGGCAGTGCCAAGCTAAATGTTCTTCCCAGGTGGTGTAGGCAGGACTTCTTCAGTCCACCTCTGCTTTATAACCCCTCGAGGGCTGGGTGATGCAGAGGGTTCAGTGAGCACAACCCATCAGTCCAGTGCAAGCTGGAAACAAAACGACATCCCAGTTATCTGTTCATCTCAGTGGACATTTCTCTTCAAATAAATCCAGAATAAGGCTATTCCATCATACTTCATTCTCAAACAAATGAGCAGGCCATCAAAGCCCCCAAATCCACCCACCCCTACGAACACATACCATTCTTACTAGTGACATTTCTCATTTTCAAGAGGTCTCAACTCCATAACCATAAAAATCAGCATTAACTGACAGGTGAATTCTTACATGTTAGCCATTTCTTATGCTGGGTCCTTGATTACCAGGCAAACATCTCTTGCAAATGCCACCCCATGTTCTCAGACACCCGGAGTTTAAATGTTGAACAGCCTCCCATAACCAAGATTAAGCACCTTTATGTTTCCTTTATTCTTTGGCACCCACAATGTCAGTGACTTCCTGGCCAGTGGGCAGCCAGGCTGGTGAGAGCAGTGAGCTTGACACATTAGTCACAAGATCTTAGAAGACAGACTGTCCCCTCCTTCTCAGCCAACTCGAAACCAAGCCACCAAAGCAGGTCTGTGGCCCCAGCAGACAAATGGGCACCCAGCTGACTTTCACAACTGTGCCACATACAGAATATGCACTTCTAGGAACTGTGGTACCTGGTGACAAACCTCATGCAGAAACAATTATTTACAAAGCCATATTTAAAAATCCCCACATTTAGTGCAGCAGTGCCATCATTCCCTTCATTTTTCCACAAACTTTGGGAAAACCAGGCCTTCTTATGAGCAACCCCTCTGCATACCCAGGGCTGTGTGTTCCCAGGGGAAGACAGCAGCACATGCATTTTCCTTGAGGACTTAACGAAGTCTGAATTTCTAGGTGAGAGCAAAACAAACCAACCCACTGCAGTGGGAGTAGCTGAGAACAGAGCTGTCCATGCACCTCTGTACAGGCCTCCCTCCAAACGCTCAGCTCCCACTCCTGTCAGTACTTGCAAGCCTTTAATCCAACTGAGGTTCTTCACCAACCTCCAGCTATTTCATGACATGCCTGTCTTGGGGCAAAAAATCCTAGAGAGCATCCCCATAAATCAAACATATTTGTTATATAATTGAAGAAGTTTTATGGGGGAAAATGGCAAAAATCCTACTGCCATTAGGGAGAAAATTAGTGACTGAGTGCACAGCAGTGATTAGCCAGATAGCTACCCTTTTTTTATTGAGGAACCAGACTCATAATTAAGGTGTTTTTTTCCTTAAAATAATATATAAATAAACTATTGGAAAGTTTTACACAACCTTAACTAGTGGAATTTCAGAGTTCAAATAAATCACAAGCTGTTTCACTGTTGGACTGTCTCTAAGGCCATAATTAATTTTAATGTTCAAAGTTGCAGTGCCAAACGTGATCATGAGTAAAATAAGAAAAACCTCTTTAGGTCTCTCTTGCAGTTTCTATCAATGATACATAACATGGGAAAAAAGGAGGCCAGGTGCACTCATGTTCAGAGGTATCTTCAGTCTCACACACCTTGAGGAGTATGTAAAACATGACAAATTTAAGTCACTTGCCCCCATTTTGGGGAGGGCAATGGAGATGAGAGAGAGAGAGGAAGGAGAGGGGAAAAACAGACCAACTGACATTAATGACTTTGTGAACACACAGAGGGAGTTTCCCTTATCTGTGTATCCCTCCATAGCCAATTCAGGAAAAGCCATGGCAATGCCATGCCAGCAGCTCAATGTGCTTTTGCTTATTTATTAATTTATTTATCCAGACCATGTTCAATGGTAGAGGAAGACTGCATTTAAATAAAAGTCATTGAAAGCTCCCAATTTTAATCTTGTTTTACATTTACACTCCAGTTGTTTTCATAAAGGATGATCAGTGTCTGGTAACTGCTAAGCCATATTGATTTGCAACTAAATATAGCCTGCTCTCGATTTGGTGTTTTTTTGTTTTTGGTGTTTTTTTTGCTAACCAGAGCTGCACTATCTCCACCTGAAACATTTTCCCTCCATTTACTATTTTATTAAAAAGTCAGTAACCTTTATTAGACAATTTCTGATTGCTCATTTGAACCATAGTGCCTAAAAAGTCAAAAAGTAACCATCCATTGAGAATTTTTTACTTCGTTTTTGTATAAAGCATACTAAGCATTTAAGTGCAAACGTTCACCGTTTAAGACAAATTCTTTAATAGTGAGCTGTAGCTGATGATTTATAACTGAATTCTCATTGCCTTGTCCTTCAAAATCTAGAGCTGCTTGATGTTTGCCTCCTGTTAGATCTATTTTCTTATTTGCCAGCTTAGAGAAGGAAAAAAAGCATCCCAAATTTCTTAGGCTTTTACTGTTCTCTCAAATGGAGTCATTTACTGCATTAAATAATATTAAAAGAAAAATTCTGCAGAAATGGCCTGAAGGTCTCCCTGCAAAAGCAGCTGCATCTGTCAGAACAAACTCTTGTTCCTTGTGCTCGGGACAGACTTTCTGCAACTGAGTGTTCCGTCTTTCCCTAAACCTCTGGCAGAAGACAAGCAGTGCCTAAATAAAGACAGACCTAAGTTCACTAAGATCTATGAAAATTGTTTAAGGCAGCTATTGTAACTTCACGTTTCTCTTCCTTTTACTGTTATTAAAAAGATCATTCCATTCACTAGCTTTTAGTCATTACATCGACAATGCACTTGACTTTTGCGCAATAACCCACAGATTCCCAACCAAGACTACTAAAACCAGCAAAAGCAGAGGTTCTGTTTCCTAAAATACATGCTCTGCTTCCCTTTTCTTGGTGTATATACTGAGAGGCTGTGATTGCATCTGCCCACATTGTGTTTAGCAATTTATACTAGAGAAAAATCTTTTTTTCCCCTCAAAAAAAAAATCTTAATACAGGTGCCAGGTTAAAAAGATAAAGCTTAACTTGCTATCAGAAAGACAGCAGAGAAACAGAAGAGGGACCTGATCTAACACCGGGTTATACAAAACGTGCAGTAGAAATGGGTTTTCATGAAACCCTTCCGTGCTTCTTCCGAATTCATCTTTGTCTTCACAATCCATGACATTTCTCAAACCACTTCTGCACTAAGTTCCTTATTTGTTTGTTCCTTCCCAAGACAGCACTTCCATTTATAAAATTCATACTTTAATTGCCAGCACAGACCTGGCTGCCTGTCAAGCTTAGGGAACCTGCAATGAAGTCTTTCCTTTGGCCTGCCAGGGCTCAGCCCTGGGCAGCCCAGCTGTGCTCCCACAGCCACCAGGGAGGGGCCATGGCATTTCTTTGGAGCAAACATTGGTGACAAGGCAGAGCCACGAGCTCATGGGCTGCTCTCTTGTAACAATGTGTGGGCACCTACAAAAGAACAAAAAGTCTGTACACTCACTGCGTCCCTGTGACTGCATGAACACCAAAGCAATGGTCTTAGGAAGCATTTGTTCCTAAAGTCAGGAGCCATCATCCAGTGAGGACATCAGCCTGACAGTGTTCAGCACGGGACAAGAATGCCAGTGTCACCCAATGGCCCAGTGGTGGGCTCACAGTGTCTCACTGCCACCAACACAACACACCTCTAGAGCTACATTTTGAACTGGAGCTGAGGCCCTTCAGCTCATCTCACAGCAGTCTGAGCCAGGTGAGGTGCATCATGTGGGTACCTCTGGTTTCTGAATGGTGGAGGATGCCGTTCAAGCTCACCCACAACCACAGGCTAATCATCCAGTAATCTGACTGATGTGATTACAACTGGAGAAGTAGTGCTGTATTAGACACAGTGCCCTGCTCCTACACCACGCTGGACAACAGTCACGTGTAGCTTGGACATGAAGAGAATCTCTCTGGATAATTTACCAGTATTGCTGGTCTCAAGTTGTGGCTCGATGGCAAACACAGAATGAATCATTCCATTCTTACAGGTGCTTGAAAAAAAATAAAATCTGGGTGCACTGAAGGGATAAAACCAATAAACCTTCTTTGCTCCTTGTCGTAAACATCCATTTTGCTGGTGTGGAGGGAGAAGCCAGCAAGAGGAATAAAGCTGCACATCCCTCCTTTAAAAGAAAGATGACTTGGTACCTCAGAAACAGACTAGTAAGAACACTATTTCCCTTCCCTAATGAAGTTCCATGTCCAGTATTAAAGAAAAGTAATCTTTCAGTAGCATTTCAGCCACCTCAAAGGGCAATTTAAAAAATAATGTGGGGTTGTGATGTTTAAACAAGCTTTTCCACCAATTAGTTGTTAATAGCATCCAGAGGCTCCAAGTAAGAAACAGGACCCATCATTCCAAGCAATTTATAATAGCAATACATAGAATGAGGCAGAGGATTTGAAGAAAAGAAAAATGCTGGGGGCAGGGAGAGGGGGGAGGTTTAAAAACCACAGGTAATATTGCTAAGTACACCCAAAATCTAAAAACTGGAATAAAAGCCAATGCCCTGCACCAAAGCCCTCTGGAAATACAACTTTAAAAAAAAAAAAAAAAAAAAAAAAAAAAAGTCATTACTCTCTTGTTTGCCCCATCAGCCCAGCCCCAGCAGCTTTCCTGCAGCCCCTCTGGAGAGCCCCTGCCCTTTGCTGTCCCCCAGCAGCCTCAGGCCCTGGAGTACTCAGGTGTGCCAGGCAGTGACAGCCAACAGGCACAAACATCTGCCCCAGGGCTGCCTGGCATGTGAACTCAGAAGGGCTCTGTGAGCTGGAAAAGAAATCTCCCAAGAAAAGAATGAAACTCTCTCAAATCTGCCTAGAAAAGCCTCCTCCGGAGCTGAGCCTGCGCTGCTCTGCGGGCAGGGAATGCCACGCTGCAGCAGGCTCGCCGGCTCCAGGTTCACATGGAAGCATTCCAAGCTACTCAGCTTCTGACAGCTCTCCAACTGCTCTTCCACGCGGTGTTGCTTTACATTACATTGCTTTCCCTGCCAGGAGGCACTGCTGTATTACACTCGTCTAGCAAAACGTAAAACCGAGTTTTTCACCTCCCAAATACCAACTGACTGTCCCCACTGCAGCACAACTGTAAGCCCTGCTCTGTTACACCTTCCTGCCTTTGAGCATACACCAGAGACTTTGTTATCTTCCCTCCTCTTCAGCCTTCTACCCAGCTTTCTGCTTCTCCCTTCCCTGCCGTGCTCCCCAGTCCCTTCTGTGGAGGGCACCCTCCTCAGCTTCCAGCCCAAGGGCTCATTACTACTCGAGTTAAAACACCCAAGTCAGCTCCTTAGGGGCATTATCAGGTGACTCGACCAACTGTAGCACCAAGCAGAGAACGTGTGAAAAATAATTCAAAACATTGCAGTGACTTACAGCTTCCTTAACAAGCTCGGCTTCCTCTTAAGCCAGAATTTTACCAAAGAAATCAGGCTACAGAGGCATTTTATAACACACACACACACTTTTAGGCATTTGGCTCCTAATTCTCTTCATTTCAGTGTGCTTTGCATTACCTGCAGGCTGCAAGGCAAAACTAGTTCCCCGCACTGAAGTGTAGCTGGTTTCCTTTCTAGTTTTGAACTATAAAAATAGCCATATTATAAGAGCAAAGGTCTAGCTCTGTCTGTTCTTCAGGAGTAGCCAGAATAGGGGGGGGAAAAAAAGAAAAAAAAAAGGGGTGGCAAAGGGGGAGGAAAAGAGAGCAGTACAGGCAGTCTTTTCCCTTCTTACACCCTGTGCAATTGTTAAAGATCTCCTGATCCAGGGGTTGCATCCAGGCCATCACTTTTAATAAGAACTTATCTGTCCTCCATCGATTTTTCAATCTGTTTAGACTTCTGCTATCCGTAACACCCTGTGGCAATGAGTTTCACGAGGTAACTGCTGCTTGACAGAGTGCCTCCTCTTTGCCTGCTTTGAATCAATTTAGCAAACACAAGAACCATGAAGCATCACTCCCTACTCCCCTTCCCCACCCCATTCATGACAATATAATACATCTGCAATTTCTGTAATATGTCATCTCTTCTCCGTGGCAAAGAGAGAAATCACAGTGACTGACTTTTCTCTGGACCATCCCCAGCCCTCCACTGCCTTTGGGAAGGGGTGATGAGAACTGCACAGCGCTTAAGACACTGGCACACCAGGGATTTACCCAGCAGCACACTGATGGTTTCTGTTTGGTTTACCAGCTTGGGTAAACATCCAGAGAGTTTGTTGATTCTTCAGGGAGCACAGCATTTCCTCCCAGCCGAAGGATCAGTCAGACTTGGCACTGTGATGCAGAAATCACTACCCTGCCTCATGAGCCCCTGCTAATCCCAGGGGATGTGCTTCACCAAATAGAGCTGCTCCACATAATTGCTTGGCTTATCTCCCCTCTCTTAGCTGAACTACCAAGGTTCCAAAAGCCCTTAAAATTAATGATAGGCATGCTTGCAGATTAAAACCCCTCTACCTGTGTAGTGCTCTGTGCATCACTTGGTCCCACAGCACTGTAGTCACAGCGCTCGGCTGAGGTTTCTCTGTGCTTCTTACACACAGCTCAAGTGCTGCTGAATTAGCCAACATTGGGAGGAACCATCACAGCAGTTTGTTTAACTCCAGTTTCAACATTTATGAGAGGCAGTTGTAACACATCACGAGAAAGATAACACAAAAAGTTATGAACTGAAACAGGGAATCTCAGCATACCTGACCAGAAAACCAAACAGGTAATTGGAGCAAACACAGACTCCAATGAGCATGCAGTTAAGAAAAAGAGCTCAAGACAGCTTAACAAAATAATAGCACAGATATATTTGACTTTCACAGTTACAAACCTCTGAATTTAAATGATCAAACTACAGGAGTAACAGCTTTTGTGCATCAACAAAAATCTACAACTCCCCACGAGCATGAGACAGCATGCAGAGGCTGGGGGAATAAAGTCATCCAGTTCAGTATATCGAAATCTAAACTTCCTTCTGGATATCTCATTTGCTGAACATTTTGCACACAGTACCTGCAAAAGTAACACTGGGTGTTTTAAGATCTGAGGAAAAGAATCCCTTTCCTTCTGTTTCCTAAGGAAACTAAAGGGGGATAGAACATCCCTTTTACTCAATAGGAAGAGAAATTCCACCATATCCCTTGCTCGAGCTCAGACATAAAGGGAATTCAGAAAGCCAGCCAGAGACCTGCCCACACCCATCACCACGACTTTCCAAGACTGGAATGAGAAAAAGTTGTGTTTAAGTTTTGCACTCAGCCTCAAATGTCAGTCACCTATTTCCTCTTTTGAAATGTACACACAAATGCACACATATGTATTTATATACATAGGTATGAATCACTTCTGACATTTCTTCTGAAATTCCTCCTCTGACACTTCTCATAGCCCTGAATCCAACAGATGGCTCCCCAGTTACTTTACTCCCTGGACTATAAAATGCTGCCCCTTGAGGGATCAGAACCAGCCAGGAGCTTGAATACAGAGAACACAGCAGCCTGCTCACAATAAGCAGCAATGCTACCACTGTAAAGCAGTTTACAAAGAGTGTCTCAGGCACCATTACAAGGAACGGGCAGCCTATTCAGAGCCACACCAGGCAGGATAGAAGGTTTGAGTCCCTTGAGTGACAGGGCTAGTTCCTTCCTGCTATCCAGGATGGTGTGCACAAACAGCTGAAGGAGCAGACAGGATCTCCTGCCTCACACTGGACTCCTGTCCCAGCCTTGAGCTACAAAAAGTCAGCACATACTGTTTGCTCACATCCCCTTTCTTTGGTAACCAACTGAGAAGCTGCTTTCTTCTTAGTCTAAGAGCATCTACCTCCAGCTTAGCTTGTTTCAGAGAAGACTGAGCAGTGGAGAATGAAGATGCCCTCCTTGAGATAAATGTTCTGGCCTCTTGTGGGCATAACTCTCCCAGCAGGAACTGACAATTGATAATGATAGCACAGAAAATGCATTTAAGCTCAGTTCTGTTAATATGGTCCTCTCCTAGTTGAGGCTAGAGGATCCCTGTTCACCTGGGATTTTCCACATTTATCCTGCCATTGTTCCACAAGCAGAACTACCACTGGTGAGGAAAAGTCACCGATGGTAAGGGAATGGACTCTACTTCTAAGCCACAGAAAAGGGACAATGGATGAACTGAATCAAATCTTTCAATACATATCGTAAATAACCACAAAGATTTGCCATCTGAAATAGCTATACTTGGCCCTCTCCATACCCACCATTTACAAGTAAACATTTCTCAAGTGATCACCTGGGAGAGCTGGAAGTGGGCAGAGCTCAATGTGTAGCCAACCTGACTCCTCAAGGAAAAATTTGGACAACACAATACTGAAGGTCTTGGAGGTAGTTTGCAGTGGCTTTGTTATGTTCAGTTTTTTCTCAAACAAATGTTAAATTTTTTTAGCAAACTGGTAATTTTCCTGCTGTATCAAATTCCTTGATACCTACTTGGGAGAAAATTCAGTAGATCCATAAACATTTGCATGGTTTATTTGAGCTATGCCAACAGTCAAGTGAAGAGGTGAAGAAACTTGCCCGAAGCCAAGATGGCAGCTGCAGAGCTGAGGAGGGACCCCCATCTTCACTCCCTTATCTCCTTGCCCTTCTGCAGGTGAAGGACGAGCCTGTAGCGATCTGGCTTCAAGCCCCGGAGCTCCAGCTGCTGCTCGCAGGCAGCACCAGTCATGACATCCACCCCTTCTCGGGGCGAGCCCCAGAGCTGCCCAGCAGGCGCACACTGGGAACAGCTACACCCCAGGATCTATCCACGGGGTTAGGCAGAAAGCAGTATCCAGGGTACCTATCATGGCAACATCTAAATGCAAGTATCAGAGCACTTTGCAGACAAAAAGGGCTTTCCCCCAGGCTGTTTAAAATTTGCATGTTCCTGTGTAGCACTGAAGATAGCAGCAATGGTGATTCATTAAGATAATGATTTAAGTAGGAGGCTTAAGAAGTCGGGGTGGATTAACATCCAAAGGGCTGCATTTGGAGCTTCTCCACACCAGACTGCCACCTTCCCTTTTAAGGGAAGGGATGAATTCCAAAAGTCAGGAGAGCTATGAATTAACACAAGTATATCACAGCTACAGTGCACTGAAGCACAAGAGCACCATCTCTGCCCCAGCCCATTCTCCTTGGCAAGGACAAACACAAAACTTTATGCTGCAGGAAAATTCTCACAGCATTATAAATTACTGACAATTATAAATTATTGGATTTTCCTTTACTTGATTAGCTTGTTAGTGTAGGTTCTCCTCAAAAAAAAAATTGTGTACATTTCTTTTAAACCAATTTTCTGTCCACCTTAAAAACAATACACATTTTCTTCCAACCACTTGTCTTTCTCCACTGTTGAATAATCAGATGGGTTTGATAAATTGATTGCTCCCACATAATGATGTAAATACACACACTGGGAAAAAGCACACAAGTCCTTTCCACATCCCAACATTTAATCCAATCGTGATCGGTTACGAGTTGAGCCACGAATTCTGTCCACAACACCAGGTTAATGCTCAGACAGTAACAGGCAGCTCATGCTTCATCCCTGCTAAGACAGAGGCCTCTGTCCCATGATTTGAGATATTCCTTTCAGTTGCCTTCTAGAGAGGTGTACAGGCAGCCAGTCCTGCTGTTCTGCTGCTCACTGGCGATAGCTGCACCAGGGCACCCCGGAGTGCATTGCTCCACTCACCGCTAGCTGTGCTTGGGCTGAACGTCTTCTAGGCATTCTATCCCATGCTGATTCAGTACAGAATAGCTCCCTGGAATGCAATTATAGAAAGAGTGAGGGTTTGTCTTAAAGGATTATTCCAGAACAGCTATTCCTTATTAATTATTCCAAATCACCTCTTCGCTAGGATGATGAACTAAGAACAGCTCTTCCACTCAGATTTGTGACTTACCTTGGTCTCAATCAATGACCCTGTTTGGATGAGCTCTTAGTGCAGCATCACACATTCATAGCAACATCTTCACCAATAAAAGGTTCATAGTTGCAATGAAAGTAGAGCTGCTGCACGGACACAGCTGAGTTTGTTTTAATTTGGGCAGATAACAGGATCGAGGAATGTGTTTTTTAAAACAGCTGTTCCTATCATGTTAGATCTCATCAGTTCTGCATGTGACATTTTGTGCTTTACAAATCTCAGGATCTGCTTTGTTCCAACTTGGGTTATTCCTTAGATGCATGGAGACCTGAACAGCAGGGAAATTTTGAGTTCTGGAACTTCTTTGTTTATTAAGTTCTTAGCTTGCAAGATTTCTCATCCAAAAGGTCTGAGAAAGTACCTGGCACATCTTTGATGCTTTATTGAATACATTATATAAATCAAACGTTTTATGATAAAATTCCACTCCCCCACACCAAACAGATGTAGGTGCAAGTAAAAGAAGCTTGAAAAATTGCACTAAAATTGATTTTGCTCCAGTTTTCCCTAAAGGAAAAAAATTTGAGTGTGAGTTGAGACAAAAACACGGAAAATTTAAGCTATCATGAACAACTGAAAAGAAAAATGGAGGAAAGACAGAAGCCAAAACTAAACTTCACATTCAGAATGCATAATTTATATTCTCTACCGTGTTCTGTATTACAGCATTCCTACACTCACATGTAAAGCGGGAGTCTTTTTCTTGGGCTCATCACACTTCCAGAGAAAAATGCCAGACAGCGCAATGCTGGCATCTCCTGCCTCCCCAGGGGAAATCACAAACCACAGAGAAGGCTCATTCACATTCTGAGGGGCTAGAACAGATAGGACTCAACAGAGCTGAGGATCTTGGGACCAAAACCGAGGGAAGAGTAACTTACAGACACTCACCAAGTCCTGCAGCAC
>VWZG01013248.1:63589-149979 GCA_013396735.1 Grallaria varia | reverse complement strand
AAAAAAAAATCTAAGAAAACTCTTGAACACCTACACCTTAACATACACACAGAGCCATGTCATGTTGCATGTGTTACAGGAAGGGAACAGAAACAACATACTCTGTTAAGGTTGTTTCTAGACTGTTAGACTATGGCGTGGTGTGACTGTTAAACATCACCATCTGCACCATGTTCCATGCCCAAGGTCTGTGCCCAGGCAGTTGGGTTCTCACGAGGGGCAGAGGTTCAGTGGACACAGTTCAGTCCTTTCCAAGGCTGGTATTGTCAGAGAGCCTCTTTGGGATGCCAAACACAGCTCCGTATTGCAGGACAGCATTCAACTGCAAGACCCACAAGACCATTTCTTGTGTCCCTGCAACTCCTTGTTCATGCCACACCTCCCATTTTCACACTGACAAAACTGGCCCATCCTGCCCAGAGTGAATCAGGGATCCTGTGCCCAAAAATGGGTGATCCAGCCTGCCATCACTTGATCACAGTGACTGTAACTACCAGCCTCCCACTGCATACAGGCAATCTTAGTCCATGTGTATAATATTCTATAAGCAGTTTTTATGGATTCTTTTCCCCAGAGGGGAGAAAATTACGAGAAACATGATAGAAAGGGGAAAGGGCTATTATAAATATATACAAGTCAAATTGGGGAGGGGAAAAAAAAAAAAAGGAAAAGAAATTGAAACCACTTCCAGTCTCTCCCTGTAACAAATCCCACTCTCTCATGGTCTCTGGCACCACTTCACAATAACCCCAGATGATGTTCACCTGCTCCCACAACACTGAGAAACAAACAGTGAAACAAGAACAAAGAAGCTCCCACCTAGGATGACCAATATAATCGCCCGACAGCACATCGTGAAGGGAAAACTTTATCATTAAAGCAGAAGAAAAACAAACACACAAGCGCACACAGCTCCACTGCTGTGCACCATCAGCATCCTCCCCATTTTGTATATGCATCCAGTATCGGGAGATTTATATTCAGGCCAAAAGCTCACACTGGCAGGAGAGGAAAGTACTTTGGAGAAGAGAGGGGAAGGGGGGGGCGGGAAAAAGCCTACAGTTTCTTGGCTTGTGATCAGCAGGCTGGATGCATTCTGTGGAACTAGGCCAAAGCGTTAGTTATTATATTCAAGAGAACATCTGAATCCCAGCTCAAGGGAGCCGAGTTTGCGGCTCTCATTTATGCTGTATATCAATTGAATATCAAACCACATTTTCCGCCTTCTGAATAATAAAGCTTAATAGTTTGGGACTCCCATATGGTCTATTGTTAAAATATTTCCAAACACTGGCTGCTGTTTTATTTCTGAAGGAAAGATCTCTCTTTCCTCTTCAAAATTTCTTGTTTAAAAGATGCTTGTAGCAAAAGCTAAACATATTCATCTTTTAAGTATTTCCAGAGTTTTAAGAAGGGCTGAAAAACGAAAGGATAAGGAAAATACATTTTGAAACTAGCTTTTTTTTCTTTTTAATGTCACATGCAAATGTTTGTTCCAGGCAGAAGCAGCTGGTGCCACCAGGCTCTGCTGTTCAGAACAGGGGGTGCAGAAGCTTTCAGAAACCATGAGTTGCTCTAACAAAGGAGGGACCACACAGACTCAAACCATTCACAAAAGGACCCAGGCCGATTATTTGACTATTACTTACAAGGAAGCTTGGCCAGTAGCGTAGGCAATAAATACTGGAGAAACCTGTTCTGTGCATAACCCAGGTTTGTCTTTTCACAAGTCCTGCTCTCTAATTAGCTACTCATTCCTGGAGGGCATTGCTGATGGATGGAGTGTATCAATTTGGTATATTTTTAAAAATAAAGTCAAGAAACTTGTTAAATAATAAAAACATCAGCATAATAAATGCTCTGCAGTGTGTTAGGAATGGTGACTAGTGCTCCTTTCCAGTCACATCAGGAAAGAGTATTCCTGTTCTTTCAGAAAGAGACTCAGTGGCCGAGGGAGTCTCTGACTCTCAGGGCTGCAGTGCCCTGCTCAGAGCACGGATGAGAGCTCAGAAGTGCTCATCTGTTGGTCCTGCATCCACCCCTGCTCCATGAGCAGAACTGAAACTGGCGGCACTGCCTGGTGCTGCAGCGGTGTGACCTGCCAGCCCCACCTCTCCCAGCCCCGGCCCTCCTGGGCAGTTCCTCTGGGACAGGACCTCCTGCTGCAGCACCAGCCAAGTGTCTGCTGGTCACACAGCCCGGCAGCAGGTGCTGAGCTCAGCAGGGCCATCAGCAACACAGCACAAAAACAAAGCTGTTCCTACAGCCCAGGAGCCAAGTAGAAACTCCTGCCCTCTCCTCCTTACTCTTTTGTTCTACCCCTCATTCCTGTCTCTCATTTCCCTCCTTCCCGTGGGTTCCCCTCCCCTCCATCACCTATCTGCCCCTCCATCGCCCTGCACCACTCCACAGGGCTTCAGAGTCAGCTCTCCTAGCCCCAAAACTGGTTGCTCTTACTCATCAGCTGCCTCCTCCCCAGAAAGGAAGAAATTCCAGTATTTCAACATTCGCTCCCATCCCAATTCGGGGAGAAAAACTGAAATTAGAGACTCTCTGCAGAACGGAAGTTCACAAGTTTAAAAAGAAAAAAAGAAATAAAGAAAAAAAAAAAAAGAAACCTATTTCTGAACACCAGTACATTTTGTGTCATTTGAAATGGAATATTTTACATTAGTGAAACTAAAGTTGGTTCATTTTGGTTTGGTGACCTGACCTGAGAAATTTTGTTCTGAGTCAGTACACTGTTGAGCTGCTTTTATTCCCACAGTGTTGCATGACCTCAGCCACTGCAGTTTGGCAGCCTGGTAACCCTGGGCTCCCTGCTGGGTCAGGCTCCCTGGCTGGAAGGCAGTTCCCACAGCACGCTCCGAGGTCTCCCGTGGCACAGCACGGCCTCTGGGAGACCTGCACTGCCACATGGGAAGGCCAAGGCCCTTGGAGTCCAGCAGAAGAGGGCAGGCCCATGAGACAACAGCCCTCTGAGCAGTCAAGGATGACCTGGAATCTAACACAATGTTTGAACCAATCCCAAGCAAAGCCTTTCAGGCCAGCTACAGAAAAGCAAAGCAAAGGGGTATTCCCATTCCAGAAGCACAGACAGGCCAAGGAAATGTTTCTGGTAAAGAGCTAGCTTAGTAATTTCACAGGTGATCAAAAATTGGGCTTCTCTAGGGAAAAAAAGTTTCCATTTTAAAGAAACTATACTTTTCCCTGAAAAAGCCACTCCAAGGAAAACTCAGATCAGTCTTCTACTGACCACAGCAGCATTCTTACAAACTGTCTGAAAAATAATACAGTGAACAAAGCTCACTCTTGCAGAAATTTCCTCAGCAGGGAACTTAAAATTATAGCAATATCAGCACCCTTTAGCTCCTACACAGCTCCTGGAGCAACCCAAGGACTGTAGGCTTTAGTTCATCAACCGAGTTTAACGACTAGTTTAGAGTCTGACAAGTATTGAACCAGAGGGTTTGCAGCAGATGTCTGAACGGTCGATCCCGTGCTGCTCCCAGCTGAGGCACAGGCACAGCTTTTATGAGGGCTGGGTAGAAACAAGTGCTGGTGGCACTGCTGATGGCCCCAGGCTCTGCCCTGGATGTTAGGGGTGCCACCATTAGGGTGGCATTTCTTAAAACAAGTGAAGAGGACTCAGAGGAGCATTACTATCTATTCCCAGAAAGCTATTTTAGCAGTTCTCCTGTAGACTCTGTACTGTCACTCCTGTAATGTGTGTTCTTCCCGCAGGTCTGTATATGAGAGAAGGTAAAGAGTGTGTGTGTGTGTGTATGGATTTGATTTACATTTTTTTTAAAAAAAAAAGGAAAAGAAGAGACACTTAGCCTGCAGTTTCAGTGTTGGAAACTGCAATAAACCTCTCTTTTTAAACCCCATAACCTTGTGACTGTTTTATAGTTATAAAGAACCATAACCAGGGAAAGATTTAGCCTAACAGTGATCTGCCCTCAAAGACATTAATCTGTCACACCTAATAGAAGGGGAATAAGGAGACAAACCTTTCCTCTAAGTAATTCAAACAGATGGTGCATGGCTTTGGTGGGAACTTACTGTAACTTGCCCCTATAACAAGGGTAAATTTGGCAGTGCTGCACACCCAGAGATGCTATTCGCAAGTCAGTGTGAAAGATATCTCCACACGATTTCCTTGTGTTTTAAAACTCGAATTCTCAACGTCCGTATCTCACCGCTTTTGTGGTTGACACATTCAACCAGCTTTCCACCCACTTTTTCACCCCCTTTAGTGCCAGCAAGACTGAGTCTCTCGTTCACAATTTTTTCCTCTTCTCAAAGTAATTATTAACTTTTGAAGGATCAGCAGAAGATAATTGAGTCCACCATGCCAACATGTTAAAGCACAGTTTTCTATCAATATTTCAAATATAACTTTGTTTGTCTGGGCTTCTGGTAGCATTTTTCTTACCCTGTAAAGCACACCAAAGTCTTTAGGTTAGTTTCTCTTTCTTCTCCACGCACTGTTTAGAAAATATCAGGTTTATTTTCTCTCCTTCCCTCTTTTCCTCACCAAACCTCAATCTCCAAGTTCTCTTTTCTAGCTGTATCATACAACATCTCTTCCCTGCTTCTCCAGACTCACAGTAAAAAGCACTTCTTGATCACCTTGCTCTGGGTTCCTTCCTCTCCTCCAGAGGAGCAACAAATGGCTCCTGGGACACACTGCCCTGTTTTCCTCTCCTGGAATACAGCCAAGGCTTACTCAACTCTTTTCCTCAGGTCTGCCACTCAGCCCACTAACCTAACCCCATTTTCCACCCACACTGAACAAGCCATAAGGCTTCCAAACTTGTCTGGAGAGCTTAAGCCTAAATTCAGCTTGTTGTCCTGTAAAAGACCAGACATGAAACTAATACCAATGCTCAAGAGTTCCCATGATATCTCCAAGCAGGTGAAGACCATTATTGTCAGATTCCTAGCATGCAACAGGGCTGATAGGGAGCACTGAAAGATGTGGGGGATCAAGAGAGCAGATTCATATGCAGTGGCAGTCCAGGAGTGTGTACTGAATTCAAAGGAGTAGCAAACTTACACACTGGTTTTCCAGACCGGTCAGGGGAGGATTGGTATTAGAGAATCGGAGGGTAATCCCCAGATTACCCTTCAACACACTCACAGGGAGCAAATGTCACTTTGCATGGTGAGAATGGCAGCTCGGGAGCACGCTTTACGTTTCATGTTAATGAGTGTTAGCATGGAGCCCAACTTCCTTCCCCTCCTTAATTTTTATATAATTAAGGACCAGAATGAGCATTTTGTTTCAGTCTGCAACAGTGACAGACACCAGTGCTGCAGAATAACAGGAAAGGGAGAGAATGAAGCAAAAAAATGGAGGTGGTAGACACTGCTCTGGCCACTGCATGAAATGAAGGCTTGAGTGCACATTTTTGCCTGATTGCATAGCTGTCTCTGTTGCCCATCTAATCTGCTTAGAAAACTGGTTTTGAAGGATATGGTTCAGACATACCACTCGCATGGGGAGGGGGAGTGATGAGGGGAGAAAAAAAAAAAAAAAGTGCTGCAGCTGCAAAAGATAAAATAGAGACAACTAATTTTCTCAGAGCTTGCAACACAACCTCTCCCCCTCCTCCACAGGCAGTCACTGCACTGGCAGGATAAGCTGGAGATTCTCCAGCGTAAGCAAGAAGGCACAATAAGGTGTGCAGGCCCTTCTCCAGCTTGACACCCACAGCCCCCAGGGGTACCACGGAAAGCACAGTCTGACAGCCCAGCCGCCCGGGGCCGGGGGGACATTCCTCTGCCTGCTCCTTTCAATTGCCTTCCCATTTTTCAGAGGGGGACGTGAGGAACACACATTGCTGGATGTTACGCCGAGACAATAATGAGCGTAGGGGAGCCGCAGACTCCTGCTGTACCAATTGGTGTCTGGGCTCTGAACTCTCATTGTGTGATCCGATTTTTCCTGTCATTCAAGCCATTTTGCAAACTCCAAGCATACATTCATTTAAGCCATGTGGCCTGAAATCTAAACAGCTGAAGGGGGCGGGAGGGGTAGGGAGAGAGGAGAACCACTGGATTTCTGGTGACAGTGTCTAAAATACACATTGGCACAAGGAAGTCTCACTTTGGATACTCACTTAGCAAAACAACTACAGCTGCTGACAGGCAAGAGGTACAGTTTCAAGTGACCATCAGACATAAAATAGGCCAAATAAATTACTGCAGTCTAAAGCGAGTGGGTGTGTGTGCTCCCACAAATGTAACAGAGATAACAAATGCATTACCACTGGGTACCCAATGTCAAGATTAGCAACTCCAGTTCTCGTTTCAGTTACACCATAGCAATGACTTTACCCAGGATCCAGCAGAAGTGAAACTGAAATCAGAGTCCAACCCAGGACGTCAGGGAGGCAGCTGCTTTAGCTTTTTAATGCCTAGAATTTCAACCCAGTTTGCTTTGTTTCAGGAGTCTAAGCTGCCTCTGGCAGAAGGGCTGGCAGCCTTTGCCAGCTGCCACGTGACCTGCAAGGATGTTTCCTAAACGGAATTCCTTTTTTTTTTTTTTTTTTTTTGAGATGGGGGAGAGGAAATGGGGGTTGTTAGTGATGGAGGCAGACAGCATGAGAAGTGTATTGGCATGTTTTGTCCCTTTCCTCAAAGGTATTTTGTCCTTTATTTCCATTCCATGCCCGTATTATACACTTACTCTCTCCTCTGCACTGTCCTACACATACACCCTTCTGTTCTTTGAAAGAATCAAGAAGGCCAGTTCTGGTCTTTGTGGGGTCTTTGAGGAGACCTTGTGTGAGTGCTTACTTCCTCACTGAAGTAAAATACGTGTTTTTACATGTATATAAATATTTTTGAACTTTCCAAATATTACTTACAGAAATTAAACATCTGTTAACAATAAACTCCCCAAACAAATGAGAAGATAGTTTCAGTCGAGCTGAAATGCTTTCCCTTGCTAATTTCTAAGAATACCATTTTCTTGTCTTTCATAACGGCAATTTTGTTAGGTCTCCAATTAGCCAAAAATTTCCCTTTCACAACAGAATGGAAAAGACCCAACTCCCATCTCCAACGCAACTTTCAGGGTCCTACAAAACCAAGTGAGAAAGTATGACTATAAATTATGACTAGCCACAGAAAGTCCTCGGGGCAGAGACTGACTACGTGGGTTTCAGAGTCCACCTGCACACCTTTTCTTACCACATCGCCCACAGTCCCCTGAGTCTTCCCAGCTTTCACAAGTATCCTACTACAGACAACATCCCACTGTGGCAACGAGCTACTGAAAGTGCAAAGAGGAGCTGAAATGCTGATAACAAGCGAATGCTTAGAATAGCTGATGCCAGGGGGAGAGAAGAGGCCACCAGCTGAATTTGCATCACACAAGGAAGTAAGTCAGTTGGGTAAAAGCCCCATATGGCTGCTTGGGAACACAGAGCTAAAAGGGCTTTCGCTGCTTGGAGAACTGCAGATCTCCTCCAGCTTCCCATTTCACTCTGCGCAACTTGGTGCAGAAACTTAAAGAAAAGAATCCAAAACGCCTCAGTCTTTCATTATACAAGAAAAGAACTAGTCCTTTGCATGAGTCTGCTTCCTGCATTTAAGAATCAAAAAGCACTTAGTACTTGCCCTCGGCCTAGCTCACTCAAGGTCAAGTAGCAAGTTCAGCAGCAAGAGATGACAAGGACTCAGGTACATCCAAATCCCATTCAACTGTTGTACCCATTAGGGTGAAGAGATGTTAAACACCCGCACGGAGTCAGGAATGACTAACGCCCTCCCAGGTCAGCCCGTGAAAGAGAACTGGGAACTCGCACATCTCCTTCCTCTGCCTCCCACTCCAATATTGTTGCAAAGCCCACGTGATGAGATTTTCCTAATCAGCAATTAAATAGTTAATGCTTACATTACAGCAGATGGAACAGGAGTTGCTGCAGGGAAGGTATGCAGAGGGAAGGAGGAGAAAGGAGACAGCAAGGAGGAAAAAGCAGGCAAGGAAACAATCCTAAAGGAAAGCAGTTTTCCCACTAAAAGGAGCGATTAGTTGACTAGACAATGTAACCCCTAAGACTTTGTCTAGACTAGGATAAAATGCTGTATTGTTGAAGGCATTCGAGAGGCACAGTGTAGGTAAGGCTTGGCCTTTGAGCACGTGGTAGCCAAGGTAGAGACTAATTAGGACATGTTCACTAACATGTCATGGTGTTCCATGTTTAAATCCTTGCCCAAGAACTCAATGCTATGCAAAGCAAAGGTCTCTGATGCTATCCTAATGATTGTAAAAGCAAAGCTGTGACACAGTGCAAAGAAATCAATGTTGAGGAATTGGTCAAGTCTCACATCCCCCATTTTTCACACACTCACTGAATGCCTATAAACATTTGCATCTTAAAATATTCACCAGCATTTTACCAGACAACCCGCTATGACATTTTTCCTCTATAAATCTAATCAAAGCACCAGATGCCAATAGGAAAAGAGACCACAGGCTAACAGCCTATACTTCTGTGAAACTTATCCTTTTGCTCCCGTGTTTGCCTGGGCAGACTTAGGAAGGAGAGTGGGAAGGGAACAGCAGAAAGGACTAAGAAGAGTGTGCCCAGGGCTTTAGCAACACCATCATTTTGACAATCCATTACTAGATTTGTAATTAAAATCAAGTCCCACCTCACTAGGACAGCCAGATGTATCCATAGAGAACTCCTTCAGAGAGATGTTACAGTAAATACCAGGAGAATTACGAATGCTGTAGCTTCTTCTTAACCCTTCCAGCAGTATTTCAGGAACCGCCTGTCAGTTTGAAAGACTGATCATTTTTCCCCTAGCTTGTTGCAGGCTCTAGGTGTGCCCCTAACCAAATAGGCTTACCACTTAAAAGCTTAATTGCACCTGTGGCTTAAACCTTATCCCAGACAGCACTTGGGAGCATTTGGATTTGGGCGTTTCAGGTGTGAGACTGGGGCCTGCATTCACAAACAGAGCTGGGCAAGTCAGAGTAGGAGCCCCTGGTAAAAGCAGACTGTACACTGGGGAGCAAGGGATGAGGAAGGAAGAAGTGTTTTTTCCATTTTGATCACATTTAACTGTATTTACATTTCCACAGCTGGGCTTGAGTAATGTCCACCTCCTTGTTTGTGACTGAGGGCAGGTTTCAGAGTCTCAGATTTCTTTTCCACAACAAAAAGATCAAAGTTTGAGCCACTTGTGCAACTTAGGTGTTTACAGTGAACTGGTCTAATCGCATGGCAAGCCCTCCCTCCCGTTATCAGTCTCACACTGAGCCAAACTCCTTCATTCCATAAGCACCAGGGAGGACTGAGGAGAGAGCCCATGTCTGGTGTGGATTATAACCCACCATCCCTTCTATCTGCTCTTACCTGGGAACTAAAATACAGCGTGCTAGGGAGGGGTCCAACATGTTCAAGTAAATATTCGCTCAGGGTCTGGTCGGCAGGGCTGACAAACTGTTTCCAGGTTGTATTTTTAAGGAGGCTTTTTAAAGAGCAGGCAAATGCTGTGTGAAGAACCCCAAAGAAAGAGCAGGTTCCCTTCACTCACCTTCTCAGTATTGACTATGTAGTACAGGCTCGTGGTGCACCTTATTGACAAAGGAAACCTATGCTGCCCTGTCAGAAGTTACTGGTGAAAGGAGGAGTCCCTGCAGCCAAGCTTCCACATTCTTTATCTCTCTCTGTCTCATGCCAGGACACACAAACTTTCTGGGTCTCGGTTTTGTAAGCTATGAAATTGAGTTAAATTTTAGGGGGTTGTGAAATTGTTTTTAATTAATAATTGCCAAGCGCACATCCTCAGATGAAAGGTATCATATAAATATTAATGAGCTCAGACTACTGGCAGTATGTGTGTCTCTCAGGAATCGTAAGCACCACGGATGGATCAAAGAGGACATGTAGCTCTAAGAGACAGAGTGGTGCGAGTTGTCTGTGTTTAACTGTATTTTAAAGTAGATCCTCAAGACTGTTGTGGATATTCCCTATCAAGTTACAGCAGCTTTCAATTAAAATTACATTTTATCCTTAGGCAAAATTCCACCGTGTACCTTTTAATATTAGCAGGGCACATTTTCACTCATGTAGATATTTCTTCTACATACATGCATTGCTAGATCTTTGTAAACAGGGGTCAAACCAACTGGGAAATAGGGATTTTACCTTCATTTTCAAATAAATACCCCTTACCTACTGGCTGGCTGCAAAACTCGTGCTCTGCAGCGCTGCCGTGACCAGCAGCAGGGTGCGGACGTGGCAGCTCTTTGCTCCGCGGCGCTCGCAGCTCCGCCCGGCAGCGCTTCAGACCCGGAGCTGTCCCCCGCCGGCGCGCGGCAGAGGATGCTGCGGCACCCGNCGAGCCGAGCCCAGCCGGGCCGGGCCGAGCCGAGCCGAGCCGAGCCGAGCCGAGCCGGCTGTCGGGCGGGCAGGAGGCTCAGCCGCCTCAGGAATGCGGGATGGCCGCGGGCCTCGGGAGTGTTTTCCAAAGAGGTGCTTACGCTTGTTTCTCTCGGGGTCCAACAAAGATGGGCTTTTTTGTTGTTGCGGGGTGGTGGTGGGGAATGAGGAAGAGTTGCTTTTTTGGTTTCTTTAAAAAAAAAACAAAAAAAAAACCCAACAAAAAACATGAGAAGGCAACGGGGAGCAGAGACCAAAGATCTTTCTTTGCCTGAGGAGAATTCAGTTTTATCAGCTGCCTTCTTCCTTTCTCCAGCTGTAAGACCCCATGGGCAGCTTTGTGCCTACTTCTCTGTGGCCAGGGCAGCCCGATGCTTTGTGAGCCTGACACGTGGCCAGCCGGGGGATCGACAGCAACTTCCCTCCTTCCTGGGGGCTGCCTCTCATTTCCTCAGTGCAGCCAAACCAAGGGCCCTCTGTCCTGCTTACCTCAGGCACGGCTCCGTAAGCTCTGCTCCCTGCAGCTGCTGCTGAGGCAGTGCTGCAGCCTGCTGGGTTTGTCTACACTGGAGCAACTGGGACTGATTGCCTCGTGCTGGTAGCAAGAACAAAAATCAAATGGCATAGGCACACTTGGGGTGGTTGAAATTGTGTCCCCGAGCTGCTCAGAGGGAGCACAGCGAAGAGATGGCATTAAGAGTCCTTGCCAGCTGTTTTGCAAAAGAGGGAGAAATCTGGAAGACACTCAGAACAAATAACACCTTGATAGCTGCGGGGGGTGGGGGGGGGGGGGGGGGAAGCCCCAGAAATTAATTTGCCTACAAAAGATGGGATGTTCACAATACGGTGAGTGATGGTCAAAACAATGGTCTGATAAGTGGGATCTTCCTGCTGTGTTCAGGGCTAAAAGATATGACAGAAAAGGTAACTGTGTTTTGATACTAAATAACATAAATCTGGACACAGTGCCAACAATTTGTAGACGAGGAACCATGAAGCTGAACTAAAGAGATGGGAGGTTAACTTCGTCCCCCAGCCACACCAGGGAATTTTACACTTCAGGATGAATAATGTTTTTATAGCAAACACAGGCATCAGTCCTAGCAAATACCTCTGTAAACTCTAGCCCAAAAGAATCACTTTGGAAAAGGTCATACCACCTCCTGTTCCCAGAATTAAGTTAATTAGCATTCATCCCTCTCTGTATAAGGTCAGGGATCCTCCCACAAAGGAGGTACACAACCAGATTGTTAAAAGATGTACATAATGCCCTCTTAAGTAAACAGGCTTCTTTGTAGTATCACTAAGATTCCTTCTGGTCATCCCTGTAAACTCCCAGTTGGAAGGGAAGCAGGCTGGGAGATGAGCATAACCAGTGCTTTGCCAGGTACCAGGAGCACATACAGGCCAAGAGGAGTGCTGGTATTTTAGTACTAGGTAGTGATCTCTCTCTATCTGGATGGCTTTTATCAGCCTTCACATAGAATGAAATACCTGAACTGTGGGAATGCTTTCTCATTGAATTCAAAATATTTGTGATGCGTTTTCCCCTCTAAAACACTTTGTTTCTTTTATTCCATCCAGGCATTTGTGCCATAGATATTGTTGAAGTACTTCACTTCCCCTCCATGTGACTACCAACATGCACTGACAGAAAGCAAAACCAGGTAAGACCTGCTATCGGTTATATCTGGGTGCAACTGAAGTTTGATCAGAAATGAAGGTCAACACGCTGTTCTGTATTTTCTGTCCACAAAAAAGTTACACAGTGCACTCACTGAAAGAGGGAAAAAATAGCCAGGCCCATACAGTCCTTGGGCACAGAAATATTGTCACAGATTACGGGCCACAGAAATTACTGCTGGTTTACAACAGTAGTTTAAGGACAGAAACCCAGACCCAAGTGTTTAATGACAGACATGTCCATCCTAATCTAACACAGCACAAACTCTGTAGGATGTTAAACCCCAGTTCCTAAGCCTTTCTGTCCCAGCCATGACTGCTTGCTCTGAGCACAGCCTCGAACCTGCTAAGCAGGAAAGGATTACTCCAAGGAGGACAGGCTCCAGTTCCCTGGAGAGAACACTCCTTTGCAGGCCCGTAAAAAAGGGTTCACAGACTATTTGTGTCAACTCCCTAAACCACAAACCACAACTAGCCCTCCCTCTGAAGCACTTGCATGCTGTTCCTTGCAAAGCTGGAGCAAGATATGTTGGCATCCAGCTCGCGGCCTTTGGGGGCCCACCCATCCCTCCTGGTCTCTTCCCACCCCTTATCACAGACTTGCAGCCCCTCTCCCCGGGCAGCAGCAGACACTGGGCTGTATTTGCCTCCAGCTTTGGCACTCTCTGTTTCACCATCACCGTGTTCTCCTGACCCAGGGTGCAGCTTGCCCACCCTGCTGGGTCCTCTGATACGAGGAGAGGGACAAAACAGAGAATTACAAGTAAGCAGTGTGAAACTGCCAGCTCTTGGCATCTGAAACAGAGTGGGATTCAGGATGCATTTGGCACTTCAGCTTGAAACTTTAAAATAAACAGGGTAAAACTGAACTGTAGCAAAAGAATGGCTTATGGGCAGCTCAGACTTGTCCTAGACTTTCAAGCCAGTCATTTCCCATAAATACTCATAATTTCAAACATAAGAAAGGGGGAGAGGAGACAAAACAAACTGAGTCAACTACTTACTGCCTTTCTGATTCAGAGTCCTCAGCAGATGTAAGACAGAAAATTATTCTAGAAAAAAGTTCCTATTTATGTATCTGGGACAGCCCCCAAAATTTTTACCAGAGGGGAAGAAGAGGACAAGAACTAAACTGCAAACTTGTCCGCACCCTAGCAGGAATTCACCCATTTTTCACCTCCCACAGGTATCATTAGCATGCTACTGAGAGCAGAAAAAACAGCAGCTAAGATCAAACACAAGCTAGTAACAAAGCTCTTCCTCCTGTCATCCTGCGATGGGCCAGAATTTCTGGCTGCAGCCAAGTCCTCTCCTGAAAGGCTGGGCTGGTTCAGAGTTCCTTTTAACAGAAGGGCCACACTATGAACGTGCTGCAGCTGCGACACAGAAAGTGCAGAAGGCAGGAAGTCTGACGTTCACACCAACCTCAGCCCCTTCACTCACACCTCTTCTCAAATAGCTTTAGCACATGGAGCCCACATTTTCACATTCTCAGAACGAGGTTTATCTATCACGTTGCAAGTTTAAGAGAATTTTTTGAAATTGTACAAGTCCCTTTTTCCACATTCAAAGGCTCGCTCAACTAGGAGCAACTTTTAAATTGTTTTTATAAACTGTTCCCCTCTCTGATTTTTGCAGTAAGTTGCTACACTCCCTTTTAAAATAATATATGTAAGTTTTAAAAACTAAAATACAGACTGAAACACCATACCAACTGTTGTCACAGTCCAAAAATGTCTGGATTTTCAAACTTAAGTCCACCGCTGTGTAAAAGGGCCACACACATGTAAGTGTCAATCAGACTTGGTGGCAAAACAGAGGGACCCAGGCTGGGCCTGCAGAATGGCACAGACTTTCCTGGACAGACACAGAGTGCCAGTCCTCACCCATCTGGAATAATTTCTGCATTTTTCAGTGCAGACTCTTGGAACTGGACCTCAAGAAGCCAGGTGCTCGATTTCTGCATCTCCTGCTTTGCAGTGTTTGGTGACAGCAGCAGAAAGAGAGGGAAATAAAGAAACGTATTATTTACAAGGCTGCACCACAGTTATACCTAATTATACCATTGTGACTATTTATGCAGGCAACTCAAGAGGTCTGTTCTGTGCCCAAAAATTCTGTAGCTAATCCTGTGCACTTTTATCAGAAATGCTATCTCCATTTCCCTCCTCTCAGCACCAGGGTTAAAATAAAGTAACAAAGTATTTATGGGAAATAGCAAACAAATGGATAGTAAAGATTGGAGGGTGCTTGGCAGCACAAAGCCACATGCAGAAATTAGCTATGGCAGGTAATTAAGTGAGGGCAACAAAACCCAGCATTGTCCAGCATTTGGACACTTGGCAAAGGACTGATGAGTGAGGGGAAAGGGCCAACCCCACATGATACTGCAAGGCCTCGAGTACTATTTTGAATCAGGTAAGCTAATACTTCCTGTACCTGTTCCAAACCACACAGTAATACATGGTCTCTGTTTCTACAAAGTCTGCTGGCTGCCCCCTTGGAAGGAGCATCTATCTTGGAGAAGATCTTGTATTTTCTCTTGGTCTCTGAAAAAGGACCCCAAACAAGTGGCAGGGACAGAGGGGTTTGGAAGCCTTTGCATGTTTATCTTTACTGATAAGCCTGCAATCTTTGAGCACATCAGCCTGTGTCTGCAGCAAAACCTTCTTCCAGTCAATGCCTGCCTTGAAACAGGCTTCCTCAGAACTGGGCAATGCCTTTAACCCCTTAGTGGCCCATCGAGAGAGGCTTTGGTGTAGAAGGCTTCTTTTTCCAGCTTGCAGATGCATCATGTTTTCATACAACTTAAAAAACAAGGAAGTAAGCCAGACCTGCTTTGAGACAGCAGCAGTGCAGATTATACCTCCGCAGATACTATCAAGGATAGTATCTTACCCTACGAGAGTTTCATTGCCCCAAACCTCCTCTGGCTCTGTGCAGATCAAAAGTATTGTCCATTTAAAAAAAGGGATGCAGCTATCCAAACTGTGGGTTGAACTCATCAAAATTCATTAAGAGGACTTGTTGAAGTTATTCTGCCTCACTGATTGGAGACTGTCAGCAGGAGCTATTTGGATTCTTAGAACTGGAGAATCAACCGTGATTCCAAGACATCTGATCCTTTTCTAGCAGGCTAACTAACCCTGCTCGTGCAGCTTTGTTAATACTTGAATTCTCAGTTCACGCACAAACATGCATGCCAAGGGCAAACATCCAGAAAGCCACTGGGGATCTCCCAAAGCTGACATACCCAGAGCTTGGACAGCCCAAAAATTACAAACAAGTGGCTTTTCTCTGACATCAGGTTCCATTTATTTCCTCCCACTTGCTCTTTCCCCATCTCCTTCCTACACCCCTGGGTCAACCTTCACCAGGCAAGTTTCAGTTAAGCATGTGCTTTGCCAGAGGTGTTTTTAAATTATGTTTTTAAAAGTTTATTTTTAGTACACATGCACAGTCCATGATGCTTTCAGGGCTTCTGGAGACTTCAGCATGTCAAGTATAACTTTGCCAGTCATGGAACATGAATTCATCAACTGGCCTATAGAAAACAAGCTCCCCTCCCCTATGTCTCTCTGTCTCTGTACTCCAACTCACAGGTGGAGTGAAATATAATAATTTTTATTCTGTTTTTTCCTACCCATTATTCATAACATCCATGATCAACATACTGGAAATTCCAACTGAAAAAATTCAGAGGAATCTAACTGATCCCTCTCCAGCTGATCTCTTAGCAAAACCAGCAGCCCATGAGACATACAACGATTCCATGAACAACTTCCCATTAGGGCCAGAGTCAGAAAACAGTCCAGTAAGCCAAACTGGGTGAAACTTCCAATCGGCGTTCACATGGTCCAGCACTCCTTGCACATGGCAAACAGCAAGTTTCATTTAGGGATTTGTCCTAAATGGTTTTACTCTAGTGATGTGACCAGTTTCTCTTTCCATAAGACAAGTGTAACGTGACCACAAGCTCATTTCTGAGGAGAAAAGCACATATTTCCAGGAGCAAATCTCTGAGCTAAGTTCTGACCCTAAGAGACAGTTGTTCTCATGGTTAGGCTTTCTGAGTATACACAGCACAAGTGTGGTTTTACTGCACAAGTCTTTGCCATGGTAGAGAGATCCCCCATTCTGCTTCCAGCTCTGTACCTGGGCAGTGAACATCCACTGGACAGCCCTTTCAAACCAAAGGCTGTGTCCGTGGCTGCTTCCAGCACCAGTTTAACTTTCCCTGTTCCAAAGTGATGCAAGTGGCTGAAATGCTGTCCTCAACTGCACAGCAAATAAAACCAGAGCAAGTTACTCAGAGTAATGGCTCGGAAACCTCAGTTGTAGGAGATGGCACAGAGGAGTTCTGGGAGGAGAAAAAAAGGATGTGGTAGACAATTTGCTAATGCCCAGCACATCTGTGTCTCTGAGGAGGAGAGCTGAATGCCAGAATGCCTCAGGACAGGGCTGAGTCCACTGCTCTTTCCACAAGAGCAGCTTTTCCTAAATAAAGATGTCTTACACGCAGGACTGGGGAAACTTAATTCTGATTAACTAAAGTTGTGAATTTAAAGCAAATTAGCTAAACCACATTATATCTCTGTACAAACACACTCAGCCAGTATTAAAAGGAACTTTAATTTGTTTTATCTCATTCTACTGAATGAAGAGCACTTTAATTCTAAGAATGCCCATGCAGGTATTAGTGGGTTGAACAGATGATGAAGTTACATGCGATACTGGAGCTGAACATGGCATAGGAAGCCTCCCCAGTTCCCTGTTAAAAAATGCTCATTTCCCCCTCACTTAAAACTAAGGTAACTAATCTTATAAATTCAATTTTTCTAATTATCCATGCCTACAAATCTCAAGCTGTATTTAGAAAAACCTACCTCTGGCTCTGCATTTGCCTTTTCTTTCAATCAACCACAGCACATGTGTTGTCTAAAATATCAGAAGAAAAAGGAACATTGAAAATGGGAAAAAAATGGGAAGAGGCAACAGCACATAAGAAACATTCAGGTCATTACTTCGAGAAAAGCCAGACACCAAATCCCAGCCACATCTGCAACAGTCTGTTTATGGACCTGGATGTAGAATTGGCCTCCACCATTCCACGAGCTACTAATCTGACTACCCAACAGGGAGGGTAATTCTCAAGTTTTAGAATTGAGATTGTTGTGTTGTTTGTGAGCAACTAGGTGTGTTTCCAGCTTACCTAAGCAGTACAGACCTCTTACAGCTTCATCAAGGGTCGTACACCACAACCCAGCTAATTTCTTGGACACAACATGTCTTAATCTAAGGGCTCAGCAAAAATTTCCCAGGGGAGAAATGGCAAGTAATGGTAAATTTCTGGCTGCTGTTTAGGAAAATACACTCAACCTCTCTGCTCCACTTTACCTGGGATTGCTGGGAGAGCTTGCAGCAATCAGAACCACAGACGAGAGGAGTCCAGGTAGCACAAGGGAGGATGACCAACAGTTTGAAGTGAGAGCAGTCTGGTAACTATGGTTAGTTACCAGAACCCAAAAGATCTTCCCTACAGAATACGTGCTACTTTCCATGCCACCCCTTTTTGAGCTGGAGAGGAAGCAATAAAAAGGATAAAGAATTTTTATTATAGATATTAAGTAAACAACACTCTGGCTCCAACACAATCTTCCACAAGAAGGAAAACCAACTTCTCAAGCAAGTCCAGATTGTTAAACAGGAGACAGATGAAAGCACTGCCTCAGAATGCAAGGAAATCCCAGGCTGGCTGGTTGGGAAAGAATTAGCAATCCATAATTAAAAAGAGCACTCTCCCCTTCCTCGTCCCCGAGGTGAACACAGGTCCTGCCTATTACTGCCTTCTCCACCAGCAGCAGACAATGAAGCCATTGCTTGAGGTCCTTCTCGTTCCTACCCAGGCCTCTCTTGCTCCTGGCTGCAGCTGCTGGAGGCTGTTTCACACCAGTTACCAGCAATGTCCCTGTGCAGGACACGCTGTTCATATGTGCACCTTGTGATGAAACATTTGGCCACTGGAGAACACCAGGAAGGAAGGAACCAGACAGTAGTTCTTATCATGACTTGCAGTAGAGGTTAAGTGGTTCCTTACTGGTGGCCTTGACTGAGCACCAGTGGAGCCAACCCTCCTGCTCTCATGTTTGACTAGGGGAGAGTTCGGATCACACTTTACTGAACAGAGTAAATCCTGTCATTTGGTAATACCACCGGGAACACAGTCTGTCAGGATCCCCTCCAGGAAGAGCTACTGAAAGAGCAGGAACATCCAGTGTATTCATCAGGGCTAACACATGGACAAGACTTGGGATACAGCACAAGGTCGTGCACAGCACAGAAAGGCTTCTGCACAGGTGGAGATGGAAGGGACTGAGAGCAGAGGACAGAGCCATGCAAAACAGAGCACCACAGAAAAAGCAACAGGCAACACAATCTGTGCCTTCAGCACAAGAGCCAAGGGCTGCTGACAACAGGCAATGGAGAAAAGGCAGCAGACACTCAAAACTAGCAAACAAAATAAACAGATGTGACAGACAGCCCAGAGTGATCCCTGCTCGGCAGCCAACAAGATCAGCAACACACAGTGGAGCAGGCTCACACACACCTTGCTACACCTGTCCCTCCAAAAGCCTGAGACCGAGGGCCACTCCAGCACAGTGCATGGTGATACAGCTGAACTGGGCTGGTCCTTGGTCCCCAGCTCAAGGCAGAGAGTCTGCAAGAACGGCTTAAAAGTATGTCATGTATGATAGAGAATACCCAGCTACACAGAACACTCAGTAAAGGCCAGAAACTCCCTCACCTCAGGGCATAAGCCAACCACTGACTTCCTCTATGCTCAAGTTATACCGAAGTTGTTTGGTTTAGGAGTTCTTGTACCTTTCCCTCAAGCATCTGGTGTTTGCCTGTCTTGGAGAAAGGATGCCAGGCTAGACAGACAGATCATGGCTTCTTTCTGGTATGGCAATTACTGCATTCCACCCTGGAAGGGGGAGAACACACTGGGGAAAGCGAGGAATGTTATATGGCAATTTCCAATAACACGCGGCCCCATTAAATAGCCCTTCCTCTCCATCTGGCCCGGCACAGGAGCAACACTCCAGGAGCACAGAGCAGCACAACCTGGCCCTTTGCACTCTCAAAGAGTCCTGTGTTCACCACAGAATTTGGGAACAAAGCTGAGCAGGGCTCGGATCTCACCCTGGAAGTCCTCACACATGCAAGAAACAAGATGTTCCCATGCAAAGAAATGTGTTATAAAACCAGGAGCAGAATTGTGATCTGCAGCCCAAGTTAGTACAAAATGCAGTATTTAAAATAGATCTCCCTAGACACTATGGTCCCTCAGCATCGGGCTGAGTCAGTCACTGTCCCATAGGATCTGTGCCTCTAAAGCCAAAAAAAAAAAAAAAGGGCAAAACACATCAAAGGTTACCTCCAAACCCAATTCCCTGCAAACTTTGAGTAAGTCAACTCACTTGCAGCAGAATAATAAATACCTGTATCAGGCTGTGAACTACTCGAGATGGGACCTTGGCAAAGCCTCTTTCCTCCTTCTCTGGAGCCAGAAGGCTCCCAAGCTCACCAAGACAACTGTAATTTGGGAAACTCAGACCTGTCTTTCTACCTAAAAATTCTCTCTGTTGCCTTTGGCCTTGTGCCAGTTCAGCTGTCAACTCCAGGTCTCCCAATCTGTGTGTCAGCAGAAATTCCCAGTAGATATCTGTCCAGATTAGCTGCCCAGACACCATCTCACTTGTGGCCTGCTCATGGATCCCCTTCTTGAAAGCAGCTGCTGCTGCTGCATTTATCCACTGGAGCCCTCATTTCCTCACTGCCCATCTGCTGCACGGGAGGCAGAGCCACACACACAGGACACAAATGACTGACAGGGAAGACCTTGCCATGCCAAACAATAAAAACCAGGAAATCCAAAGCCTGCACCCACCTCATGAATTTGTGCTGGTTTTCAAAAGCAGAAGAAGAATGTGGATAAGCAAACACAGATACGGCTGAACGACTTATCTAAGTTTAGACACGCGGTATCTAAATAATGCTATTTTATCTTATTACTGTAACAAATACGGGAATTGATTTAATAACCTAATGTTGGTTTTGGACAGTAGAGGTCTGCATCAATGGACCAAGCCAGTAATTATATTATCTTATCAAATCAGTGTATAATAATAGAAGTTCTCTATGCATTGATGGAACTAGGCTTAGCTCTGCATGAGAAAATAATCCCTGAAAGACAGTGAATGAGACAGTATTTAGCAGGAACTCCTTGTGCATAGTCATTATTTTTTTTCCTTTTCAAAATATGACTAAGTATTATCTTTAAGGTATCGCCTGACAAGAAATTTCCTCAATAATCTTTTATTGCTTGGTATTTAACCTCCCTCCATCTTTCTGAGAGGTAGTAAATATAATTCTCCAAAAAGACTTAAGTAAAAGGGAAAGAACTACTGATGCATATGCAGATCCATTCACTGTAAGCTGACAATAAAGCTTTTTCCATCAAGGTACAAGCAAAATAACTTGCTGACATTAACTGGCAAGTACTTTGCATTCATACGATATCTTTCATCTACAGACTTCAAAGCATCTGACAGGAGGCAGGCATTGTGTCGTCATCCATCCAAGGCATAAGCTGAAGCACAGAGTGGGAAGGCCTCGCCAGAAAGGTAAAACCATTAGCAGAAATCTAAACTACCTGATTCCCAGTCCTTAAAAATGAACTACTCCACTCCCAGTACAAATTACAGTTGCCCCAGAGAGCAGAACCACCACTCACTCCTCTGAGAACTGCTCTGGATTCTTTGAGAATGGAAATTTCATTCACGGGAAACTAAACAAACAGAACACAAGAACACTCCTCCACACACAGGGAAATGGTGGGGATCTGAACCCAATCCAAATCTGAAGTTCTATAGTGCTCCGAGGAGGAGCACTCCTTGAGTGAACCTGCAGAACCACAGGTCTTCATTCATGAGGGGAGGAAGGGAAATCCTGCTACATAATCTAGCAAGTGTTTAAATAACCCTGTTCAGACGAGGATCTCTCCAGAGAAAATCTAGGAGTGTAAGAAAGGTTATGGAAATAATTTTTAAAATGCCATCTTAAAGACAGTAAGCCTTGTTTCAGCTCTTCACCTCTTTCTTGTAGCTGAGGAAATGCTGACTGCCTAGAGCACTCAAAGGGTTAGCTGAAACACCTTTTAAACATAAATAGAGGGAGAAAAATTGCTGCACAGTGCTATTTTAAAAGAAGTGTGTGGATTCCTCTAAGTTTGGGAGTAATAAACAGAAAAGGATGCTGAAGCAATCTCTGGAGCAAGCAGTCTTGTAGCACTGGTCAGAGACTGAAGTAGAAATATTTTAAAATACACTCTTTGCTCTCGTGGCCTGCAGAGGCGGACAATATTAGAGGCCACTAAATCCTACAGTTTATTTTTCTCTAAGTTTTCATTCAAATAAAGCTTTGTTTTAAAATGTATGGGGCCAACTGTTAGAGTATTGAGGTCCTGGTTATTAGCCAGCTAGAGCTCATGAATTATGTTTAGTGAGAAGTTTATTGGCTCAGTAAACACCATTCCAGTTCCCCTCACTCCTGAACTGTGGAAGCCAAACCAAGAGATATTCAATGCCACATTACCACTAGCACCAGAGCAACCATTATCTGATTACAGATATTTTGGTTTTTGTAAGGAATTTACTATTGCATCATTTAATACACGGAAGTCTTTAAATTTACCAAGGCAACACACAAAGAGTGAGGAACTGTTTGGTCCTGTTTACCATCTTCTGGAGCAGGAAGATTTGTTTCCATCTCGTAGCTTTCCAAGTCCAAGCACTACAGAAATGCAGTCCCTTGAACTCTTAGTAAGGCAGGAGCTTGGCAAGAAATTTGTAACTATAGCAAGGCTGGAGTGGGCAAGCACAGGAGCTGTCTGATAAAACCATCACATGAAGTCAGGGCAGAGTATGGGACAGTAAGAACCTGCATTTTGTTTCTTATTATTGCCACTCTGTCTCAAGGAGACTTATAAAAATGGGGTTTATTCTGTGTTCTGAGAGTGGGTGACCAGAGGTCAGACTCAGTGTGGTCAGACTTAAATGTTACTCTTTTTAAGTTAAGTTGCACACTCAAGAACAAGTTACACCATTATGATTTGATGGCAGATCTGGCTGCAGCTCAGGCACAATCGAGGTAAGGTGCCCCCAAAATGGGGCCAAGGGCAGCCTGAGGTGGCACTGGCACTGCCTGGCCTTACCCCGGTGTGTGCAGAGCACCAGGAACCCCGAGACCAAAACACAAGGTAAGCATCTCCAGAACCAGCAATAGTGATGTGTAGCTGCGCAAACCCAGTAGCACATTGTGCTTGTGTGGTGGCTTTGTCCTGAGCGCAGAGCTGTTTTAGCTGATTACCTTCCACTGCCACGAGCTAAAGCCTCACACACAAAGTAAGCTCTGATCAGTCAGTGTGCAGTGACTCGTTCGTGTGCTCGTTGTTCCAGTTCTCTGGAGTACCTGAAATACGCCAGAAGACTCTACAGGGACTGTGTCAGTCCTTGAGGCAAGGAAAGTTAATTGAGTTGGAAGAGTAAGGATGCAAAAGAGAGTGCTGTAATAACAGTAGTCTGTTCTGGTAGCAAAGTGAACTGAACTGAAGGAGTTGAGGTTCTCCTGGTTCTCTACATCTGTCACACCACCGTGCCCAAATAGTGCATCTCTTCACGTCTCTGCTTCCTCTCTGCCCTTTTTGTCCACACTGTCCATTTAGACTGGGACATTCTTCAGGGAAGAGATTGTGCTTGTAGAGCCCAGCGACAGCCTGAGGGTTTTGCAGTCCCTAAACCAAACATAGTCCAATTTGCATAACAGCAACCATGAAATCATGTATTCTCATGCAAATGCTTTTTCTGATATCCTGAGAATCATGATGCCAGACTCTGCCCATATGACAAAGAAGAACCTTGGCAGTACAGGCCTTTAATGTCCAGCCTATCCCACAAGGACATGCCAAGGCCATATCATCACACCCATAATGAAGCACCTCTGGGGAGCAGGCACAGTTGAAATCTTTCCACCCCAGTAGTGGTGAAAGACAAGATACCCTTCTCTTTAAACTTAACCCTTTCCCTTCCAAAGAATGCCTGGAATTTCTACTATTTCCCAACAGAGTGGAAGGCAAAGACTTGGCATGGGGCAAGACAGATAAGAGCAGTTGCCTTCTCTAGGTTTTGTTAACTCTGCATAATTGCTTAGGGCATGTGATGGTTAGAGAGAGACACATCTGTCAGAGACAGGCTACAAATCACTAGGATAATTCCAAGCAAACAAAATCCAGTATGCAATATGACTGTTGTACATAAAACACCTCTGTAAAACTGTGGCATAATTCAACTGCTGCAGGTTTCATTTACAAAGTAACAATAGTTTTCCCTCTCAAAGCCTGCCATGTTGGATCACTAAGATGTTGAATGAACTCTTGGCAGTCCTCTGGGACACAAAGTGAAGGTTGATTGTTGTTGGAAGTTTCTCTAAGCAAGCCATTTAAATACCATGTTTTGCAAAAGGGTGCATATTGCCTTGCATGCGAATTCAAGTTCCTTTACCAGTTCAAAATCTGGGTCAGAGCAATTTGCTTACATTTGGAGTCCTTTTCCAAAATTAATGGTGTGTGGGATCTGGAGTTGCAGATACAAGACAACCGGATACTCTGCTATTATCTGCTCTGCATCATGCATCTACCATCTACAGTTTTCCTGCTAAGCTTTGTTCATATGTACAACCCGCTCCTTCAGCAGCTGCACACTCAGCATCCTCATGATATTATTCTTGGCCATCCTGTTAAACTCACAGGTAACTACACAGGAGTGGGCCCTGCTGGATTCTCAACAGTTTTTAGATGGCTCCAGATTACATCTGGCCCAGGGTGGAAGTTTTGATGAGTAGTCATGAAGTTGAGAGCTTTTCTATTCAAATAGGATGTTGACTCCTGCTGACTCTATCTCTGTCACTTCTCTGGTGATAACCAGATTACCCAAATGTACCATGCTCAGGGCTACATCAGACCACCACTTGGAAGATCCAGTTAGTGCTACATACAACTGCCAAATTGCTGAGCTGAATTTCACACGGGGATCACACGCAACAACTGTGACAGTGGATGTTTGTTCACTTTGCTGTTCAAGGAGGCACTTTTGGATTACTAATACCTTGTATGACTTGGGTGCTGGCTAATTCAGAGATGATTTTATTGTACCATGACAGGCAGTTGTTAGCTGGATCCTAAGCCCTCAGCACGCATGTTTAAGTCTCTCTGGTCTGGAAATTTGGGTGGCATGTCTCCTCTGGAGTCCCACCCAGAGCTAGGATCCTGCCCACACTCATTTCAGTATTTCTTGAAAGAAGAAAGACAGAAAGGAAGGAAATAAGAGAGAAGCCCAAAACCACAACACAAATTTGCCACTTAAACTTACTGACAGAACTGACCTGCAAAATACAAAACAGTAATAGAGAATTGTGATATTCATACTTTCTCATAGTGTTCCTCCAGGTGTAGTATATAATATTTCCTTAATACAAACCATTTTGGAGTGACAGTCAATGAAATACATTAAATACAATAAAAATATTTTGTTTAGGATAAAAATGTGGTTCCTACCAATGGGCTTATAAAGGAAAAGTCAGCAGAGCCTTACTCTTCTTGTAGGTAAATTCTTAAGTTTCGTCCCCTTGTTCACAAGCCAGGCCGAATAAAAATATCCACCTACACTAAACCAAAGGGAGCCACTCATAACCCAGACACAACCACAACAGACATTCTCGACAGTCCTTGGCTTAATAGAACACTGCTTTGTGGTTATACCCACCACTAGCATTTCATCTTGCAAGTTCTAGCACGTTTAATTTATTCCAGGTCATACATCAAATATAATATTAAAATTTGAGATGGTATTTGAGATTGAGGCTTTCTTTTGCAGTTCTAGTAGAGAGAACACAGTTGGGACTGCATATTAATACATAAACACAGACCTGCAGCCATCACTCAAGAAAAACAATTGGTCTTTAAGAGGGGAAAAAAGTTGTAAAAAGAATCAATTCCATTAAATAGCTCTATAAATCAATTCCACCAAAAATCAATGGGAAACTACATCCACAAGGTGCCAAGTAACTCCTACGCATCAGGTGCAACTGCCCGTGACAGCAGCCACGCAGTAGCTCTGCCTGCAGGGAATTCAGGCAGCCAAGGGCTGGAGTGGGGACCTGGCACTGCCCACGCTGCCCTCCCACTGCTCCCACAGCTCCAGGGGGAAAGCAGGAACACTGCTCCCCACCCCAGAACCAGCCCCCCGCTCCCAGGGGCCATGCAGACACCGCATGGGCAGGGTGGATGAAAACACTGGTTTCCTGTTAGAGACAAGTGTCTTACATGCCCAGGTCTAAAGGATTTGGGGATTTTCCAGCAGGCTTTGTGCCACATCCAGTGTCCCCGAAGGGGAGCTGGCTCATGCACAGGTATGGGGAACATTCGGGATGTGGGGCCCAAGAGCCACCCGCACACAGTAATTCACATACTGGTTAAACAAAGAACTTGTTGAAGCACAAGTTCATGAGTTTCACATTGTGTCAGTCTTGACAGTTCAGTGACTCCTCAGTGACTGTGCCAGGCCACTGCCCTCTCACTTTCAAAGTGCAGCTCAGTTGCATTTTCACATTTATGGGTGGTGGATGCCCCTTCAGTGACTGGAGAAACCCTTGGGGCTTTCATTTTGTGCTGGCAGCTCTCAAATGACTTTAGAAACAAACCCTCCGGGGCTTTTGTTTTGTGTGGCAGAGCAGAGAGGGCACAGAAGATTCTGGCTTTGTTAAAACCTGCAAGAAAAATTCATGTCCTGTGTCTTCCCCTTCATGTGCTCCACGTGTGCTGTCATGTCTCTGGGCCATTACAGACACACACTATTTAAGAAATTCAGACCTGGCATTTTTGCAATAGAAACACTTGATGGGTTGGCCTCTGCTATTCAGCACTAAGTACCAAACCCCATTTTTTCCTGTTGTAACTGATTGTCAAGAGTAACCGAGTTCAGTTACTCCACAAAAAAACACTCATGTCTAGTACTACTCACCTATATTTAACACAGGGAAAGAGTGCATATATGTGTACAGCAAATAATGAACAATTTAATGAGAAGGCTCAGGACTGTCCATGGCAGGGAACAACACAATCCACTGCTTCTCCCTGAGGCTCTGCGACTCAACTGCGGGAGGGATCCGATCTGCAAATTGCATTCTAGCTGCTGGGCCTGCTCTTAGCAATCAGCGCCCTCAGCTTACTGATTCCAATGAGATTTGAGAGCAGTTGATATCAAACCTTCCATCAGTCACAAGTTTTCCCCAGATGTAAGGACACACAGTTCTGGAAATTGCAGACTTTGACATAAGCTGGAGGTTTGATGTCAAGAATAAGTGGGAATTGTACAATCAGAAGCTTCAGTCTAACCACTGGTCTCTGGCAAGACAAAGCAGCAACACACTCGAGTTTGTCTCTTTTGGAATATTCCTTAAAACTTTATCATATGATTCTTCTCCTCCAGAAGAATTAATCAAATATTAAAAAGTGTACTAAGGGAAGCTGAAAGACATTGTCAGTAGAATAGCCAAAAGATTTTCCTGCAATTAAGAGGGAACATTCCTCATTTCCCCGGTTCGTAAATGCATTTGGACTGATACTTTATTTACTGGGATTTCAGTTTCATACAAGTCAGGGAAAAAAAAAAAAGTTTTTTTGCCAAGTGGCCTTCAAGTATTATAATAGGAAGGGTGTTTGCAGAGAGTTCTGAAACACAGATCCTGTTCTGAAGAGGCTCCACACACAGACAGATGCCACAACCTGAGACTATTTGGTGACTCTCTGAAGCTCTGCAGTAACTTAGAGTGAAGAAATTAGTGTTATATTTATGAAGGGCAGCCCAAAACATGGTGCACAGTTTGTGTGCAAAGAGACAGGGAAAACAGGTAGGAATAGACACAGGTCAGGGAATGAAGAGGTTACAGTGATCCAGCAAATATGTAGGAATGGTTGGAAAAAGTGCAACTCAGGACTCCGGAGGAAGCAAAGAATCCCACAGGTTAGACAACCAAAGCATAAACTGCAATGAGCAGACATTATGGACTAAGAGTTCTTGAAGCCAGCCCAGGGATCTGAAGTGTCAACTTGCATTTAAAGACTATCATAGTTAAAATCATACACCAAATTGCATTATAGACAAATTAAATGAATTGAAGGAGTAATCCAGGGAAATAGACTCAGAGAGAGGATTGTAAGGATTTTTTTTAAATCCTGCTCCCAAACTCTTTTGTACTCAGTGGAAAAAAAAAACAAACTTAAATCTCATTTCCTGCCACTATAGGGCCAAAAAGTTAACACCATATTTCATAGCAGTTAACATGAAACAGGATTACTGTGCTGACTTGTTCTTAAAGAGCAAATACATTCTACAAACTAGATTGGGAAGGAGGTATATTTCTTTTTGACAAATCCTCTGACAAGAAGCAGGATGGAGAAAACATATTTTTCTCTATGACTTCTGGGGATGAACAGAATTTAACAGTTGTTGCCCTCAGTAGAACTGATGTACTCTTCCAGCTGGATTTTTTTTGTTCAGTCATTCACTGCAGAGACTGACTTACTGTGAATAAGCGCACTTTTCTTCCCTACTCAGATGAAGTGCTTACACTCTTAATGAAAGCAAAAGAAATGCTTTGTTAACATTAAGTTTAAAATAAGCCACAAAGGTCTTACAAAGAAGATCCAATGACCCATCAGAAGGAGTAACTTTTTAATACCAGCCAGGGAACTGCCTCCTAAGAAAAAGAAGGACTCAAAGCCCTATCCAAGCAGAAAGCCAGCCAGAGCCCTCCCTGGCACGGCAGTACCACAACCCCTCCAGGACTTCCCTGTGGCAAGGTCTTTCCAGGGAGAGCACTTGGGCAGCGAGCGTGACACACACCTGACGAGACTCCTCACGTACTGCCCCTCCTCTCTTGAGCCTCTGGACTGTGACCTCAAAGCAAATGAATCTGAGAAGAAAATACATTAATCAGGCATTCACTCAGCCAGGCTCGGGATTTTTAAAGCGGGGATCTGAATCAGCTCTCTCTCCTCCCACTTCTTTCCTGATACAATTAGTCAGCATCTGCCCCGGCAGCCAACCTGCTGCCTCTCGGAGGGGGGACCAGCAGCTGCACCTCCCGTGCCCACTGCCACCTCCTGCCAGGCTGCAGGAACGTGGGGAACAGCTCACTGAGTTCCTCTGGGGAGGGTTAGCATCCCTTCCCTGCGCTCAGGGGGATGAGAGGAGCTGAGAGCAGCCACCACTTGCGGCCTCTCCGATTCCCCGCCCCAGCCCAAGCGCCGGTTCAGACGTGTCCCAGCCACACCTCTCCCACCTTGGGCCATGGCCATGCCAGCTCCACACACCTGTTGGAGGCTTCCCCACATTTTAAGGGAATCCCCAGAAGGGGATTTGCAGGTGCTCCACTCCCTTCAAAGAGTTCAGGCAACAAATCAGCCTGGGAAATTGGACCCACAGCATTTGATGTGGCCCTCTGACCTTTTCCGAAATGTTCTCTGCCCACCGGGCTGGCAGCACTGAGCTTTATGGCTCAGAGTTTTGAAAGAAGCATGTGCTTTTCAAATCCAGTTGAATTTTTGCTAGGGAAACTTTACAAAGGCATCATTAGTGTATCCACAGGAGTTTTGCAATTTCAGGCTGCAGGTGATTACAGCAAATAAACAGGCATGCGAGTCAGGGTCGGAAGCGGGCTCCTACCTACAGCCCTCCTCACCAGGCACCTGGAAAATAAATAAACCTCCCAAGCAGTTCTGCTTTACCCAACAGCTCTAAGGCTCCAGCCTCACTCCTAGGGCTCGATTGTGCAAGCTCTTACTCCAGCAGTCACGCCAAGTTCAAGCTAAGTGCCTGAGTAAGCATTTGCAGAATCTGACCCCCCCAGCCAGTTATCTATACGGCACCTATTTGTGCCTTGCATTGCAAACTCTTTAGCCAGGGACATGGGCTGGGAGTATATTGTCTGCTGCAATGTGCTTTATCTCCATTTATAGCACTACATCTAATTTTTGGTGCCAAGTGCAGCATTGCCCGTACAATGACATCTACTAAAGACAGTTTTCCCTGAAGATTCTGATCTGACCAACAACCAGTTTGCACTGTTCATTTTTTTTATTCTATTGCAAAACCACCATGTTCATACTACTCCTCCACTTCTTTAATTTCAAGTATTTTCTTAAAAAACAGTATGACAGGCACTGAGTTACAGAAATCCCACATCCTGGCATTACACTGACCTCACTTGAGATGCTGCCATCCTTCCTCCCTTGAAGATTAAAAAAAACCTGGGAACTTAAAACAAAATTCAAGCAACAAACTTGACTGGTTAGTCTCCAGTAATGTGTAAGTTTAGCACAGGCAGGCTTGCTTTGCCCCTGCCATCAGCAGCATTCCTGATGGGCACCCAGCCCCTTCCCCCCTCCCAAGGCCCAGAGGAGGAGGGGTGGGACAGCAGCATGGCACAGCATGGAGCAGTTCTTATGGAAAAAAAATCTGCAAGTTCCCCTGAAACGCTGCGTCCTGCATGCCTCAAAGGACAGCTGCTACCTTCTCACTTACAAAAACGTGACCCCAGCCAGTCAATCTCCAGCACTAACGCTGTCAGAGACCCTCCCACTCGCCACTTTTGATGGTCAAAGCCATTGTAATAGAGAAGCTTCCCCTCCACCTCAAAAGGGGATGTGCTTTGCTTTTGCTCCAGGAAGGTTTAGGGAGGGTGCTTTGGGTTTTTGAGGTTTTGGTGAGGGTGCAACCCAAGCTGTTTCAGATAAACACAGAGGTAGCTTGAGTCCATGTGCAACCGCAGAGGAAGCAAGCACAAATAGGCAAATGTTCGGAATAATGGCAGTGTAGATGCACATGGAAACTTGCTTGGACTCACCTGGACTCCTTTCCCCCTTTCTTGTCCAACCAGTTACTGGATGGGGAACATCCCAGGCCTCTGGCACATGGTATTAGATGCTCTGGGCATTCAGTAGGAAACGACTGATAAGTCTTTTGAAATGCACAGCTGGTGCCATGTTGCCCAGGCCCCAGCTCATGTGAACTCTCAAAATTTGGAAGGGAGAGGGCGATTTTGTTTCTTACAAGTGAAAGAGAGAAACTGAAGTGCTTAATCAGTTATTTGTGTGTACTGGGAGAGGAAGCTGGTGTTTCGGGCTGTGGGCATGGCTTCTGTCCTGTTAGGGAAGAACCCGTGGGCAGCTTTCAGAAAGTCCTATAAACTTCTCCAAAAAGGTTACATGGAGATGCCAGAGACATGGCTGTAAGTCACAGATTACTAATTATGACAGTATTTTGAGATCTTTGGGTGGAAGGGATCTCTTTTATGGAGAGGCAAATATTTTAATTCCATACTCCAGTGATCACTGTTCCAGCAGGACCCTTAAAATATTTTTTTTCCTTCCATGACTGTCCTCTGGTTTTAGTTACACCTTTGTGCAGCTTTTAGACAATTACATGATTTCCAGTACTACAGCTCTATCAAATGTACTAGTTTTCTGTGCATTTGGTTCCACTTACAGAGACACTGAATTATTAGCACAGCATTCAGCTTGAAATCCTCTTGCATGATTAACAGGGTGAAATATTAGACAATAGCAACTACTACTGTTATTTACTGTCCATTAAATGCTAATGGAAATTCAGCCCATCTTCAAAATATCATGGCCTTACATAGGCAGAGGTAGAGAAGTATAGACAGATTAAATGATTTTTCCAGATTCAAACAACAAATCAGCGGTAAGCAAATTCTCACACTCAATGCTTTGTTTTAGCCACCAAAACAGAGATTGTCAGAATGAAGCTGATGGTCCTCTCCCCACACTCAGGTCACTCTTTCCCTCACTCAGGAGCTGAGGGAATATCAATACAGCAATTAAATCCATTGCTTACAAGTAGCAACCAGAAACTGGGAGACCCAGCCTGACTGGAATAAGCCAGCTGACTGCAGCTACTGAAAAGAGGTCCTCACTTGGGAGAATACTCAAGACATTCCTTCTCCAAGGCACCGCCCATAATAACAGGCCAACAGCCTCAAACACCTCTGCATCTTGGATGGGTACGCGGAACCGCATACATTAGTCTGCTTTTCTTGGAGTTCATCTGAGAATGCTGCCAGCTTGTAAACAGCAGAGTCACTTTTGCTGCCAACACAATTTTTACCTAGAGCAAACGGAAGTGCTTTTCCAAGAATTTCCAAGACTGTTGCATCACACGGAGCACTGGCATTGCACCACACAACCCGGGGAGGGAAGACACAGAAACACGGGCTGCACCCTCAGAGGGATTATTTATTATTTGCTTTATGTCCAGGAAGGGACTCTCAGTGCAAAACGGACCTTCTAAAAACTCCCAGTGTCCACTGCAGGGGAATCGAGCCTTGTTAATACTTTCGATGCTGTAGCAAAAAGTGAACCATTTTTACAACCGGCACATTTCAATCATCATTAGAATTCTGAAAGCCTTTTTTGATAAAGTACATTGGAAACTAGGAAGTGTAGCATTTCTGAAGGACTGGAGAGCAATCTTCTCTAGCCTCCTTCCCCACCGTGGGTTTTGCATAATCCTTTGGCAACTTTACCATTTTGAAGCTTTATTGGAATGATGTGTATGATGACAGCATTTATAGGCTCTTGCTAAGGTCAGGGTCCCATTATGCAAACTTTTAAATATGATGAGCATTTATAAGATAAATATACAAGACAAACCAAGGACATTGTATTCTCCATACTTTAAAGATGAAGAAAAGTGAAGTTGCTTAACTTCCTTCATGACCATTGCATGGAAAAATTAAATCAAGGATAGAAACAGAGTTCCTTAGACCACAAGCTCACCCAGAAGAATTAAATGTGGGCAAACATTCAACCACTGCACCAATTCATAAAAGTATGTGCTTATAACCAAGATTTCTGGGTAAAACTTTTCAAGTCATAATTACAATACAACTCTCACTCATGCCAAAATTCCCATTATTGAGCATTCTGATGCTGCGGTTCTGGCTATGTACACTTCATCGCTGTGCACACAGATTTATAGTTTTTAGTGGATTCCCTGCCCTCTACAACTCTGGTAGATATTTCCCTTGTCTAGAAGGACACCCATGTCCTTCTAGAAGAAGGCATAAGCATGTCACTAATATCACATTATCCACAAACACTTGAACTGCCTAGAAAGGAACAAAGAGTTTTTTCAAGGACTTGGGAAGTTTAAGCAAAAAGTTCCATGTGAGGACCATTCTGGATACTTTCTGAGGGTAAACAGAAACTAGGAGTAACAAAGCCATCTCATCCTTCCAGGAGCACGTGAAATAAGAGCAGCACAAGTTTAAGTCTCACAATACACTGGCATAATTTCAAACCTTCTTTTAAACAGGTCTTGTTTAAAAAAAAGTCAGTCTTCAATTGTATGTGTTTGCTGGTGAATTGCTGAGGAAAATCAGTCCCTAAACAGAGAAAGCCACTACTTTGTTGTTTGATTCACTCCAGACACTTAACTAACCCTTCGCATCAGGAGCCTCTTGCAAAAGGACAGAGAGGCTGATTTTTTTCAGGTTTAGTTCAATAACAAGTTCTTTCAGAATACAGAAAGCAGTTGAGATTTGAGGAGGGGCAGAAGGGCAGGAAAGTTTACTGTCCTCCAAATTAAAGCTAGGTGTTAGACACCAGTATCTGCTAGCTCCAAACTCATAAAAGAGCAACATAACTAGAAAATAATCAGTTCCCTTTTGCTCAAAGAACACTTCCTTTGCTTTGCATTCAAATTGGATCTGAATAAAAATCCCAGAATAAGTCACATAGGAAGGGGGAGGTCATCATTTTGATAAGAAAGTATTTTCCAAGTATTTTTATTTAACACTTCAAAATATTCAGGTTTAGTATTTCACTGAATGTAATGCTATATAAGAAGTTGCATGCGTCACTTCTCAGAAACAATAACATAGTAAATTACTTTTGGTTTTGATTTGCATGTTAGATCACAGCCTGAATGTGTTAAACCCTGTCCTCCTGCTTAACAGAAAATAACATAAAATTTACTTTAAAGTTATTTTTAGTTGCACATCAACATGCTTTAATAGGAACAAACCAGTGAGATCCAGTCTTTCTGCTGGAGAGTAACCACCACAGAGACAAACAAGCAAGCTTTAAAATAAGGTTTCTTGCTGTCTGATTTCAATTCTCAGTTAAAATTGGCAATGCAAATTACTCTATTCTCTTCTTTATCGAACAAGAGAAAAGATTTCCAAACTGTCAAACTGGCTGGTGGCATCTTGACAGCAGATGGAAGTGCAGTAAGAGCAGTCTTACATGGCAGTGCCTTTATGTGACTCCTGGAAAACTGAATCCACTCACTGAATGGTTCTTTATACACCGAGACATGAGCACACATTTAGGGGAAGGAATCCGCTGTACACCCCTGTCATCTTAAACCAGCCCAGGAATGAATGGGGCTAGCCCAGCATGAAGAGCAGAGCCAGGTTGTTTCCCATGAGGCCTCTCCCAGTCAGCCCATCATGTATCTCTTTTTAAACTCATGGCAAAAGACTGATTTGAAGGCAATTTTATCTTGCACAGTGTTTGGTTCAGTGAGGGGAGGGAATGGATAGGGCAAATTGATCCATCATGGAAAGCCTGCCCTTTTCCCTTGCCCAGGGGACTGCAGGATGGCAGATGCCTCAGGCCACTGTACTGACATGAAATGCCTCCCATCTCCCATTCAGAACCTGGGCAAGGACAACATGGCAAGTTTTCCCATCCAGTACTTAAAGCTGGAAGATCAGGAGGAGGTTGCTCCTACCTCCTGCATAGATCTCTCACAACATCTAGCAACAGAAACGAGAAGTTCACCCTGTTTTCAGGGCTGCTTTTATTAGGGGAGTTCCCAGGTGACAGTTTTGAGCAGGAAACTCTCTGCACTTCTCTCAACAATTCTTATTGCCAGCTGAAGACTCAGACCCTTCTTCTCCCAGCTTAGCTGTAAGTGCATGTGTCTTCTGACACTTCTGCAGGACAGCTCAGCCGCTGGTCTCTTCTCCATTAGCAAGGGAGCAAGTGAAGGAACCTTCCCACCACAGGTCCATTTCCAAATGCCTACTCGAGGTTTTCAGTTTAAATGATCACTCTTTAGCCCCTTCAAATCCGCAGGTTGCACATCCAAAAATGTGATATAATACAGATGTAATCCTGGATAAAGTGCATTCCCCACTCCTTTCCACTAAGTAAAACCAGTAACTAGAATCCCTGTTTAGGATTTGTGATCACAAGGATCACCCTCCGCCCTGCCTTGGTCAAACAATACAGGCTCCAGGAAAGCATGAGAGCCATCATTTCAATAACGCAAAACCCTGTCACTTCCACTCCAGAACAGCTGACTTGAAGTGCATGCTAGGCTGTGCTTATTAACAAAATGAGAAATCTGATATATAGAAAGAAAACACTATGTGAGATTAATCCTGGATTGCAGTTTGTGGCCAGCACTGGGCCATCATCCAAACACAGATGAAAAAGAACAAAATTTCTCCCACCTGTCACTCACAGCAGGTACAGCTATTGCTGTGTTGTACTCTCCTCCTTCACAGCTATTGTAACAACTCATTTTGTATCAGCTTAAAATTCAGGATTAACCTCACTGTTTCATTTCTTCCTTGTTTTGTGGGAGCCAGCACTGGAGGGTGAATTTTCTTTCCAGGAATTACAAACAAGAAGCGTGAGTAACTTACAAGTTTGGACAGCTAGCATAATACACGTACACCTCAAGGAAAGAAACCCAGCTTAAAACTGGCATCCTATTGGAACCTGGAGATGCTAAGTGAATGAGAAAATACAACTCTCAGGAACATCTTTTTAACGTTGTTTCTGCTGCTTTTGAGAGAAGCACGCTGTCACCACTGATTAAAGGAGACCTAAACCACCAATGCAGTTTCTTTACCAATGAGCTAGTGCACAGCAGAGTGAAATCCCCATTGCAATGCATTGTCCTTGCTCCCCGTACTACAGCAAGGCAAAAACCAATTTAAGCAGCCCTAGCGGCTCAGTCACTGGTGTTCAATCCACACCAAACCAAGGGAGAAGTCATCTTTATTTTTAAAAATATATTCTCCTGCTTATGGTTGGGTCGACACTCCGTTGTTGCAATGCCACAGCTGAGCCCTGTTAATTTTTCTCCAAGCCCAGCAGGGAAGGCATGTCCGCTGATGCTGAAATGGTCCCTTCCCATGGAGCTTCGCCTGTCACAATACAGCCAATATAAAGGCTATGTCACAAATGTGATTTTGCTTTCTCCCACTCCACCACCATATTTGCTGCAGCACCAAAGTGCCGCTTTGTGGCAACATTCTTCCCCAGCTGTTGTCAGAAGCTGCAGTTTTGTTCGTACACTTTATCAGTCAGATTTGGTTTGGGGATGGGAAACTTGGGTTTCTGTAGAGAAAACGTGACAACCTCACCCTACCAATACCTCTGCCTGTCAAACCGCGATATGTTCATCGGGCTGGATGAGAGGGTTAAATGCTGCAGTCAGCACAAACAGGAGTTCGGATACGAAGGCAAATGCACCTTGGTTCTAAAACATTATCCCGTTTCCCTACATCTGCCATCAAAGAAGGCAGCAGGAGCTCAAAGAATAACCACGTACTATTTTCTGCAAGGTCAAAAAAATGTGCAACATACAGTTTCTGTTTGACAGTTCTTAATTACTATGGACTGTAAAGATGCTGGAAAATGGGAACTCTCATTGCAAGATCTGCTGTTCACAACTTCAAATTTCATGCTGTGACCACCAGTTTTGGGCTGCGGTGGCTTTTTTACAGAGTTTAAATCCATTACACAGCCGAACTGCTTAGCATTAGGTTGTCTTTTAGTTATTTCAAAGGACTAATTAAAATAAATTGAACACGTACCCTCCTGGAATAAGGCCTCTCACCTTCCCTTTCTCTCCTCTCTCCCCCCACCCCTTGTCACACATCGGCTTCTGCCAAACAATTCAGCACTGACAGTACAGCACATCACGTGATACCAAGTGCTTCAAGCATCTTGCAATACTTATTGCTATCTACACATCCATAAGTCATTCTGCTCAGCAACGTATGTGAATACTAACATGAGCTATTCCTTTATGCATTAAAGATTTAGAGTTCTCCCAGATCTTTGGAAGAAGCTTTTCCACCAAACACTGAAAAATCATCCCTTTTATGTACGTGTCTCATCTGCATTTCACGTAGATTAGGAAGCATGACATAGGGAAAACCTGCCATATCCTCGGACTCTCCCATTCCTCCCGCTTACTCCTGCAGCCACAGAAGTCTATCGTGATTAAGCAATGGATTTTAGATGCCAGAGAACAAGGCACTACCATGGACTGTCCTTACCCATGTTAGAATGCAAAGTAACAAATGTAAGAGGTTGCTTATTCTTAATGCTGATCTCCGCCAGAGCTAAAATGATATGTCAGTGGCAGGTGGCAAGTTTGAAGACACCTCCCCTCCTTTTTTTTTTTTTTAATAAATATAACAAAGGGCACACAGATTTGACCTAGTGGGTCAACCATCAAAAGTTAAACTGATTTAAATAATTAGACCTAGAATGTCAGCCACCACTGCAAATAATTGCTCCTAATGCTTTTAGGATTAGATTGCTAATGAAAAGGAGCAAAAAGGAGGCCACTTGCAGTTGTGGAAATAAGTCAATTTTCTTTCCATATGTCATTTTCCCCATGTAGATTTGCTGCGAAATCCTAAGGAGTCATTTACAGCTTTCTCTCCAGAGCCACTGTAGTATATTACAATAGTTCTGCGTCATAAAAAATAGTAATAAGTCATCTTGAAATATTAGTTGTTTATACACTGTATTTATCAGGCACAGCAAACATCTGCTTATAGTTCTGACATTTTCCAATGAAAGTGACTCTTGCATATTGTTTTCCCCTTTAATTTGTGGAAAAACTTGGGAGCTATTCAAATATAAACAGCATTCCGCAACAAATTTAAACCAGTTTTGGTCAAAGGACAGTTAATTAGCAAAATGTAATTCTGATGCTCTTAACTGGTTTCTGGCTGCTCTCTCAGATTTATTCTAACAGCAAAGTAACATCCTGGGTGATTTCGGTAACCGCCTGCTGAGACACTTGGTTCCGTATACAATTCATTAATTGTATGTAAAGGTGCATACACCCCCGCCGCACTCGCAGCCACTAACGCCAGGTTACCCTGCTCTGGAAGCGCGGGGGCCACCCGAGCTCTCCCACGCTGCGGGTCTGGCCGCGCAAAGTTCGGAGCGGGCAGAGGCGCTGCGCGGTGTCCGCGGGCGCGGGAGGAGCGCGGCTGGCGGCGCCGATAACGGGGGGCGCGCCGAGAGCCGCCCGCCGCCGCCGTGCCCGCTTCCCCCTGGGCCCCGGCCAAGCAGAAGTCAATAATTGACTGCCCCGCCGGCTCTCGCCCCGTACCGGGCGCTGCGGGCACCGCGGGGCTCCCGGGCCGCGCTCCGCGCAGGGGGCCGGCACGCAGCCGCCCCCGCCCCCACGGCCCCCGCCGGCTCCGCTTGGCTTTTAAATGCAACCAGAAAGAAAAAAAACCCACCGCCACACAAAAAGGCCCGTTCCCCCCGCCGCCGAGCTGGCACCGGCACCGGCGCGCCGGGTGATGCGGGGACCGGGCAGCGACCAGCCCTCCCGGTCCCCGCAATTGCCATGCCGAGCGCCTCGGCAGCAATATTGCCAACCTAGACGTCCAGTGTAATTTTTCTTTTTTTTTTAATTTTTTTTTTTTCCTAACCCGGGTGGACAGCTCTGCGCCCGCTGGCGCGGCCGGGGAAGGCGCAATTTCCTGCGGGGCACAAAGCGGGCGGGCAGGGGCCGGGGAGCCCCCGGCCGGGCCGCGGGAGGGGGCGCGATCCTGCTCCGTCCATCGCGTCCGAATGGGGCCGTAACAAAAGCCAGAGACCCGCAGCGACGGGCAGAGCCGGCGGAGCCGGCGGGGCTTTCCCTCCGCGATGCCGAGCGACCCAGGGGGACGGCGGGGCCGGGGGGAGCCAGGGCAAAAGTTCACCGCGGCCCCGGTAGGGCAGGGGGTGCTCGGTGGGGCTGGGGCCGGCGCTGGGGCCGGGGGATGCCGGCCTGGCTCGTCGCCTCGCAGCCCGGCGGATGGACCGCGGGGGGGAAGGAGGCGATGCAAGTCCCGGGAGCCCCTTTCCTGCCCTCTGCTCCACAATGCGGCCAGATCCCCGGCACAAACACGCCCCCCGGCACGCCGGGGCTCCGCTCCCTCNCACACACACACACACACACACACACGCACATACGCACACCCGCACAAATGGCACCGGGAGCAGGGCGAAAGTTTCCAGCCGCTTCAACCAAATAACCAGCATTTGCAGCCCCCGCGACAGGCACGGTGGCCGGCGCAGCGATGCACGCCCCGGCCCCCAAAGCAACGGGGCAGCGCGCCGGGAGAGCGAGGGGAGGGGGCCCGGGGCACGGGCAGAGGGGCCACGGGCATCTCGGCGTTTGTTTTTTTTTTTTCCATGGAAGTACCGCCGGTGCCGGGCACGGCTGATGCAGGGCAGGGAACAAGGGGACACCCCCGCCACCCCGGCGACTCTGCCGAGCGGACCCGTGCAGATGGGCAAAGCACCGGGGCTGCGAATAAAGAGCGGGGAGCGGGGCTGGGCTGCACGGCGGAGCCCGGCAGCGCCCGGCGCCCCGCGGGACCCGCGCCCCCGCCCCGCGCCGCGTTACCTTCTTATTGCATCTGGAGCAGCAGCTTTTCTTCCCCTTTCCCTCTCCTCCTCTCCCTCTCCCGTCCTCTCGGTTTATACCAGCCTGTTCCTCATCTCACAGCCTTCCTCCCAGCGCCATCTTGCAAGCTTGTGACGTTGGGAGCCGCTCACCCCTGACCCACATTTGAATAGAAGCCAAAATGAAAAAAAGAAGAGGAGAGAGAGAGAGGGAGAGAGGAGAGAAAGAGAGGGGAGAAGAAGAAGAAAGAGCGGAACAAGGAGAGGCAGGGAAAGCAGCAGCTAAGCAAGCGCTGTGCCAGTGTGGAACAGCATCGGCTCCGCTCCCTTGCCAGCTAGTTTAGTAATAAGCAATTTCCTGCTTTTGCAATAAATGTTGCCGCGGCGGGGCTGGGAAAGGGACAGGGAGCTGGGTAATTCCCACCGAGGGACCAGGGCTTCCCCCACGCCGAGCCGCCCCCCTCCCCTGCCGCCCACACCCCCAAACCCAGCCCGACCACTGCCCCCGGCAACCCAAACACTGCTGTTCCCTCCCAGGTTTTGAGCAATGAAAAAGGCATTTGGTAGGATTATTTCTCCCATCACTGATGAGCTCTCAAGTGTGTGTTAAGAGAAATAATACAGATTGTAGCTTGCACATGTATTGGAATCTCAAATGAGCTTTTTACACAAATTTTGGAAATATCCACATCTATAGCCCTATTTGCATATTAGCTTTTTTATCACTTGTCTCTATGTGTTAAGGACTGTCGCTGCATTTTGCACCATCCAGGACACAGATACAGACATGGCCTTTGCACCCACGAAATCCGTAGAATCTGAAGTTTTGGTTTGTGCTTTTTTTAAAAAATTATTTACCTATTGGAATTAGGGATGGGGGTGGGAGAGTTATTTGTGTTTTGCGTCCCTGGTCCTGCAAGATTTCCATACATGCTTAGCTTTAGGCACATCAGTAATCACACTGAACGAGAAGGGCTGTTCAGATGCTTACACTAAGCATGTGCCCAGCCTGCAAACTCAACCTATTATTTTGTAAAATGTTAAGTGAATTGATATCATCTTAGTCTTACTGACCATTGCCACAAAGTACAACTGTGCAGAAATCTGAATTACACCTTTGTAGCACTTTCTCCCTTCAGTACTTAATTAATCTGTAATGACAGGAGCAGTGCATAAAAACATTTTTATTGTAATCATGCACAGGAGTAGTTCCACTATTCTGTGTAAGAATCACTTACTGCAAGTGTGAGATGATATTTTCTTTCCTTCTGTACTCTGACAACCACCCATAACCAAAACTCTCTGTCGCCTGGGCAAGGTGATTCATTAGTGAAGCTGAGCCTACATTTAACACGTGCCTAATAATTCCCTAATAGCCACAATGCCAGCGACTCTCTTGGCCACTTCCTGTGCAGATCCCTGCAGTCTGCATGCACTTCAGCTGGATCCCAGCTGCAGCCTGGGCTCTCTGTCCCTGATAATAAAGATATTTTCTAGTTGCTCATCCAGAGTTCAAAGTTTTTGCAGGACATGGTTTCTTCAGCCTTACCAAAGTGGCTTGAGGAGCAAATAAAGATAAGGCAAATCACAAGAGCCGTATCAGAAGGGTCTGGACTGGTGGTTTGTTCACAGTACACCCAATAAAGAGCAGAACACTTTAACAGTGGTGAGAACAGCAAACCTGACTGTCAGCACAAGACCCAGTGAAGCAGATAAGGATCAATTCAAGACTCTTCCCCCACCAGGAAAGTTAATTTAAGATCGGTTGTGCTGTTCTTAGCTGTATTTTAAAGCTAAGTGGCCTTGCAAATAGCCAGGGAGGTGTAGGTAGCCAATTGCTTCATGCTGTGCCAGAGGAATTGGTAGGCAAATACACAGAAGTCCTTGCACTGTGTTATCTAAACAGGGGCAAAATGCATCAGAGAGTTTTGTCAGGCAAGTTTAGACATTTGGTTTTAGAAAGACCTGCTTTTGTCAGTCTTTGTGTGGCATCTCCAGACCTCAACAATACCACCATCTGCCCTCATCTTCCTTCCGCTGAAGCTTCCCACCCCACAACAGTCTGTGTGCCCCTGCCAGTTCACAGACCAACATCTTAGTTCAAACCTGCTTTCGTCAGACATTTGAACAAAGGTGCCAGCTTTATGCACAGGAATGGCTTGAGGCACAAGCGTTTCAGCCTGCCTGCCAACTTTGCTGGGCAGGTGTTAACTTTTGAGAGTGAAGGGAAGGAGGAAGGTAGGGAAGATGGGGAGAAACATCCTAAAAGGCCAACACAAGATTTAGTCTAAAAAGCTTTACTTGCATTTCAGTCTTCTCTAGGTTTGGGGGTGATCAGTTCCCAGCATCCCTAAGGAAATTGAGAGGTAGACACATTTGCAATGGAGAGGAGACAAAAAAAAAGATAGAAATTAGGTGTCTGGCACCTAGAAATGATGTGGTATGATGCAGCACGGCATCCAGCTTCACATATAGGTGATAATTATAAGGTTGAAAAAGAATTAAATGAGAAAGTTAGACCTGGCACTGTCTCTAGAACCATGGACATCTGTGGAGAATCTGATAAGCCAAGGAGAAGTGTGGCCACACCTACCTGGAAAACATCTACGGGCACGCAAGGCAGATACCTGTAATGTCTCCAAGCAACCACAGCCAGGGAACTTGCCATCCAAACAGAGGGTACACCCTGGAGTTCCAAGAAATCACACCCACTGTGGGCACATCTGGCTCTGGGTGAAACGTGCCCATGTGTGCGAGGAGCAAACATGTTACTGAGGTGCAGAGAGCAGCGTTCTCAGGTGAAAGGCTGGGCTAGAAGGGCAATGGGGGCACCCTGTTTGCAGACGCTGTGGCACGACGACCGTGTTCTGAAGGATGGTTTGGGCTTGTGGATACTTGGAAGAAAGAGACTCTTCTATTTCCAGCCAGATACCTGTCATTAACTTTGTTTTCTGATTTCGATTGACTGTGGATTTTTTAGCCCTTGTTTTGAAAAGAGCATCAAGTGGATTGTGCTCTGCAGACACAAATGAAAGCTTCAAATTCCTTCTCAGTGTGTTGATGCAGCATATAAAATATTGTTCAACACTCCTGTCGAATGCAACACATCCAAGGAGCTATGACCAGCAGATTAGATTTTTGTCCTAACAGTACACAAGGAATTCAGAACAGGATCCAAAGAACAAGCAGATTTCACACCATCCTTGTATATTTGCCCTTAGTATCTATTCACAAATAGCTCTGTAATGCTGCTTTCAAGCAGGGAAGTTTAATTAATTGTATCTCCTCCCCAAACAAGTTATCATCTGCAAAATTCTTAGACTCAAGTCAGTGACTGAAACCCAGGGGGGCTTCAGGGGTTCCGATTGTTTTCAGTCGTTTTCAATGAACTGGTGGGTTCAGAAGCAGCTCCAGCCCTTTGGAGCAGTGCTAACAGAAAGTTTATACTCATCACAGGAAAAAAAGAGAACACAGGTAGAATTATTATAGTGGCAAGCGAGTGCTGTGGGTGAGGAGTGAAGTAATTTGAGCAAAGAAAATGCCGTTGCAGAAAGTAAACAGGATAAGGACCAAAGGGTGGCCATGTGCCCTTGCGACTCTTCGGTGCCACCTGCCTTCAAGTCCCCGCGCTGGTGGATGGCCAGTGCCATCTAGCAGGCAAGACAGTTGTTTACAGTGGGGAGCCGATGGGTGAAGCCGGGCGGAAAAGTTTAAACGAAAAGCGAAAATCCGCAACTCAAGGGACTGAACAAAATATACAGGGCAGAGAACACCAGGTTAGGGCTCATGCCTGAAAGTGAGGTGGAAGCAAGGGGTAACCAGCCTGCTCATGAAGAAGAGATAACGAAGTAGCTCTACAAAATAATTTTTTTAAAAAAAGAAGTTTCTTAGCAGAGGTTTGTAGTCATTGTCTCTGCAATGGGGTGGTTCTGCCAGTGCCACCAAAAATGCTGAGGGCCAGAACATCAGTCTGGAACTGAGACAGGCACCGTCTGAGGCATTGCAGTGACCCAGGAAACTGTGCTGGAATGGTACCAGAACAGCTGGTGATAACTCATGAAATTCAGTTCTTTCAATGTGCCCCCAACAGAAATACCCCTCTACAGCCAGACACAGGTGTCTGGAAGGTCTTTTCCAACAGACTCACAGGTGTCCACAGAGGACACCCCAGTTTTATGCTAAAATGAATTTGAAAAATCTTTTCTCTCTTAGCTGCAGATGTGCTATGTATGAACAGACATCCTCAGTAAAGCTCCACCATCATTCACTGGATTAGTTGGTTCCCCCACTGCTCCTTCTGGTGTTTTGACTGGCAGAGGGACACACAGAGGGTCATATTTTTACCTCTGTGTAATCGTCCCTGAATTTCTTGTATCCATTCCCCTTTTTACTATTTCAAAACTTGACAGTACACAAATTCTACAAGCAATTTTTCCACATCTGAAAAGGAAAAGAAAATATTTTAGGACACTCATGCATAATCAAGGGAAATCAGAAATTGTAAATGTAGTTTGGATCCTTAGTAACAAAAATAGGTCCCCAATTCAGAGCTACTTTTATGCTGTGGCTGGTCACATGTTCCCTCAGCTCTGCATTGGTTGGCCTTGTGAGAGTTCTGCTCAAAATAATGGGGTTAGAATGCAATTTAAAAAAAAAAAAAAAAGCCAAACACAACAGAAGGTAACAGTTGCAAAAATTAGGTTAGTGGTTTAGTGCTTGTACAAGGTACAATTTTGTCCACTTCTGCTCCTGTTGTGTGTTTTCTGATAGAAAGTTTTAATTTCCTTGGAAGAGAAGAAACATACAGTATTTTTATTGCTACAAGCTGAAGTTTTTTGCTACAAATTCTGGCATAGGCAGGACTGAGGCAATGGGGTGTGTGACTCTAATCAGATAAAAACATTGCTTCCATTATAACAAGAGCTTTGATTTCTGTTGGCCTGTGAATTTCATTGCAAATATGTTCACTCTGTACCTGCCTACAAAACATCTGTATTTAACTACGTCTACCCCATTTGTTAATGTAGTCTGTGCAATGGCATCATTGCAGTGGGCTGTGGGAGAGCAATAAAAGTAGGGAAAACAATGATGAACAAACCCACTACCTCTGTGTGTTCAGAGTAAAGAGAGATTTGCTGAAAATAACTCTCAAACAGTGGTCAGAAGGAAATGAAAACAAAAAACGAAACATTTCTTCAGCCATTTAAATGAACAGGGAACAAGAAAAGAACTGGTGCTACTCTGAAGTGTGTGGACAAGGAATAGATCAAAAATACTTTTTTACCCAAAATCTAAGTGAAAGCTTTGCCACAGCCTTGAGAGGAACAGTGGAGTGGGAGAAGGGAGCAAAACCAGCACGATTGGTTGGGAAGAAAATGGAAATTATTGCAATAAAGGTGAAAGCAAATCTAAAAGAGCTTAACATTTTCAAGCAAGGGAGACCCGGTAATTTGCATCCCAGAAACCAGTACCAGATTAATAGCAACCATTTGAAATAAGTTTTTGAGTTGAAAGTTGTTCTTGTGTGATTTGAAAATAGCAGATAAAATACTTATATTTTAAAAATTGTTAGAAAGTTATCTGACTAGCCACTGAGCTCATTGATTTTGAAACCATCTCAGACTTTCAGAAGAGTTTTGAATTAAAATATATTTAACCAGAAAAAAAAGAGAGAGCAAAAGACAAGATAAACAGGATAAAATGCAACCACAACACTGATTTTGCCGAGTATCCTGGACTATACCTTTGCAGAGATAACTGATTTTCTAAGCAAATGTAGTAGATCTAATCTATATGGATTTTAGTCAAGCATTTGATATGATGCCACATGGGAAGTTATCCATTAAGATGGAGAAGATGGGGATTAGTACAAGAGCAGTAAAATGCAAAAGGAATTGTCTGAAGGAGAGGTGCCAGTAGATTACTGTTGAGCTAGAGATTTCTAGTGATCAAGACAGAACTTGTTTAATATTCACTCTAAAGATCTGTCATTTTAGCTGGGGAATGGTAATGAAATGTTCTGACTAAACAGTCAAGAGGCACCATCATCAACAGCATCAGAGTATTGCAGCTGGTGAGCTGGAGGGCAGTGAAAGCAATGGAAATGGGATGCAATTCCATACAAAAACAAGCATACATTTGGAGGCACTTCACCATTAACCATTGAAAATTGGGCATCTCCTTCAAGCTGATCCAAGGCTGCTTCTGCAGGTACTGAGACAGAAAGACACCCTGAGGATGGAGGTCCATCCTGCCCCCTCTGGATTCTTAATTTAGATAAGAGGAACCCTTCTGTGGATTTGTCAGTCTCCCTATTAACTACACAGAACTCTGTGCAGAAGGATGAAGAAAAGTAGATTCTCTTTAAGGAATAAAACTGACTACAACAGAAAAATAGAAAATACCTGCATTGGTTTGTCAGTGGGTGACTGTGAACCATCAGTACGTGAGGCAGTGACAGGAACAAAAAATGTGATCCTAGACAAGATTCTTCCAACAGCAATAGGAAGGCACTGCTGACATCACACAATGCCTGTTGTGTAGGATCTCACTGTGGGTGTTAGGACAGGTATTAGTCTGCCAGGATGCCCAGTGTAATCGTAAGAGACATGAGCTTTCCAACCAGAGCAGAGAGCTGCAAACTGCAGCTTTGCAGGCAGATGCTGACCCCTGAGTGTGAGGGATGTGCCTTGCTGGGAGTGGTGGGACTTTCCGAGGTGCCAGGATGTCCTCCAGGCTTATGTTTCTGATGTTCCCATTAGGAAATTATTAGTCACCAAAAGCATGTGTATATTTTTGACCAACCCTTTCTTGGTCCTGTTTTTAGTTTGGTTTTCTGTTCATATGGAAGCATATTTATGTATCTGTACACACACATCCATCCATCCATAAATACATATTTAAGTGATGTTTTGCTTCTATTGTTTATTGGGCAGCATAGAGACACCGAACTATATTTTGTCCAATCTTTAACAACCTACAGAGCCAGCCTGTATTTGTTAATATGCTGCATTTTGGGATTTTCTGGTGGTGACTTTCAAGTTATAGATAACCTAAAAATCTCCTCTTGCCCTCGCATTTGGTGAAAATGATAGGAAAAAAATCCCACCAATTTCAGCTGTACATAAAATCATTTTGCTTTCTCCATGTAGATGTACTTGGAGTGGCAGTGAGTATAGTATGCATAAGTAATTAATGTTGCAAGCTGGAAGAATGAATTATTGTCAGATGGAGGTAAAGCATGCAATATGGTCAAGTAAGCAGTTCCAATAATAGCTGTGCTTAGAGAAGCAAAATGTAATAGAGGGCAAACTCTACAGGTTGCCAGACTGGTGTCAGTGTGGAGCTTTGTTGCCAGTTGGTGACCAAGGGACAGCAGAAGGATTGGTTTTAGCTGAGTGCTTTTAAGCTTACATGTCACCACACGTAATGAGATTGCTTCTCCAGCAGTGGCACTTTGGCAAAGGCCAGACGTAATTTTAGCTTGATTTAGTCAGCGGAGGTCTAACTAAAAGCCACCTTTTCCTGCCTCTCTAACTTGGCATTTTCTCAGTGAGTTCCATCTAGGTGACTGTGAGCCATGTCCTGTCGTTGCTGGGACAGTTAGATCAGGGTGACATGTGCCTCTCCAGCTGGGAATTAGCTGAAAAAAATGGAACGGAATTAGAGCAACTGGGCTGTGCAAACTCCCCAAAGCTGGCACTGCCCAGGGTAAAGTACAAACCCAGGGAGCACTCTGGTTTTGTCCAGGTCACAGCAGTGTTTTTAATGAATGTGGGAGAGAAGATAATCACAAGATACAAGGACAACAAAAAAGGCTCTTTGCCATCCCAAGTGGACACCAGAATACTGGATATGTTGTAGCCCAGCTGAAGGCTGCCCTTTAAAGCTAACAGCCATGCAAATACCACTTTTTATACTGGATAAGAGAGAGGAACTAGAGTGCCCTTGATTCCCTGCTCACACACATAGGTGCATGTTGACTGAGTATCAGTGGCCTCAGAATTGGTTCACACACAGGTACACACAGAACATACATGCATCTGCTCAGGGCAGCTTCCCTGCCTCCCCTGCACAAACAGGCAGAGTTCAGTTTCAGACTGCCCAGTATACAAAGCAGATAAAGACTGGCATGGAAGAGCCCATGGGCAGCTTGGCAGCCTCTGTAGTTACTGGTATCAAAGGTCACTGAATGCTAAAAAATAAATATGTTCCAGTGCCAGCAGGGGCACTGGGGACCCAAGATAAAAGTTTCACTACCACCAGAGATACATTTTCTTATTTGGTCCTTATGTGGACTGTATCTGCTGTGACTTTTTTTAAGTGCTCATGAAAATACGTGGGGGTGGAACGTTTTTCTTTATGCTCTTAGGGGATCTGCTTTAGAGGCCAGGGCTCTCGCTCTATCATACACTGTGCTGTTTTCATGGAAAATGGCTTTTAGGTGCACCTGAGCTGCAAAGAAGAAATTCGCTAGGTTCTGATCCTTCTCATTCTTTTTACTTTTCAAAAATGGGGTTGGATTTTTCTATCCTAAAAGCACCTTTCTGTTTGAGTCTGACTTCACTGGTGCTGGTGTAAACCTGAAATTACTATGCTGGAGCCACTGGAATGATATGGGTGAAAGGGAGAGAGACTCCAGCCCAGAGCCTGACATTGTTAAACAAGGTTATAAACACACCATTGGTCAGTTCATATTCATCTTCTGTGATTAGTGCCAGCGGCAATGGAAAGCCTGGCCAGTCATTCCGTACCGTGTAATGCAAGGTGACTATAGTTCAGAGGACAAAGGACAAGAGATTGGGGTTTTCTCAGGGGCAGACAGAGGACTGGTTATGAATGTTTGGGGCGATTTAGCTTCATTGTTGTCTGCATCAGCACTGAGAGCTGAGTGACGCTTTCTTGCAGTCCTCTAGTCTGGTCCAGGGGTTGTGCATGGGAATGAGGACGCTCTGCTGCTCCTTCCTCTGTGTAATACTTGCACTGGGTTTTTCCTTCTGTTCCTCTGGAGGGACAGATCTCTGGAGGCACAAATCTCTGGAAGTGTTCTCATTTGAGCTTAAAGACAGTGCAAGTAAAAAGCAACATACTAGAAATGCAGATAAAGGTGGAAATCCTGGGCTCCTCTATTGGCCCTGGGCCAGTGTGTCCTTTGTGGCAGCTTTTAGCCTGCTCTAACCAAGGATGGGTGACAGGATGGTGCAGGGTCAGGCAACTGCAGATATCACTGACTGTCATTGCAGTGGCCACAGTACCACCCATGTGGTGTTCACAGGCAAAGGGGGTCCCTCACAGGACTCTGGGCTGAATCAGAGCAAAATATTTTCAATTTTTGCTCAACTTGTGGTGGCAGATTTGATGTTCTAAGCTGTGATGCTGGTCCCAGTCCTCGGTGTAACATTTGCAAACTGTGTGATGTATTTCCAGGTAACAGTCTACTTATCCAAAATGTGCCCTAAACGTCCAACTTGACGTAGAGAACAAAACAATAGGTGTCATCAACACTATTTGCTGAAAAGTGTCTTTAGCTTGTCAGTAAAAATGTAGCATTTAGGACACTACATATTTCAGTGGCTTTACAAACACTGGAGAAGGATACAGAAGAAATTTTACACTCATAATTGTACAAATAGAGGAACAAAGGGGCCAATATTTGTTCCAAGTGCTCAGACAAACAAGGGCCAAAGGAAAATTCTAGAGTGGGGAAGGACCAGAAGTATGTGTCTGTGAAACAGATGAACACCACCACCACTGCCCTTTGCATCCAGCACAGCAGATCCACTGCGTTGGCTCTCCCAGAGGCTCCTGCGGGAAATCATTGCACCTTTGTGCATCCCAAAGGACTGAGGAGTATCACGCTTAGGGCCGGATGAGCGGAGAGCTGGATGCACAGAAGGAAAGGGACTGGCACTTCTGCAAGCTCTCCCCATTCTCCTGGAACCCTTAGCAGCACATCAAAAAAGGCTCGGGATTTGCTTTGAGAATTGGGAACTTGCAGAGAGGCTGAGAAACAACCTGCCGTGCCCTGGGCCACAGGATTCCATGTCAGAAACTGGTTCGAGCACAAGCATTTCTGCATCCCACTCCTCTGCTTAGATGAGCAACCCACGCCTCTATAAATCATACAGGAGGCACTCGTGTTGCTCGGGCTTTGTGTGTGTGCAGTAAATCACCGAGTGGGGAGGGGAGACCCATCTGCCTGCCGGGGGCACTGAGGCAGGGCTGACACTGCTGCTCACTGACCTGCCACCACGCCCTGACTTGCTGTCTTTCTGAACAGGGCATCGAGTCTTCTGGTACAGAAAAGAGTTGCTTTTTCCTCATCTATTCTTAAATGTGCATTCTAGTTATCATTCCATCTGTTGTGAAACACTTGTTTTAGGATAAGATCACTGAAGAAGCTGTGGCAAGACAACCTCGGCAATTTCGGGATGCTGCAGATCTTTTGGCACTTATCTCTTTGATTGCAGTCCCGAATATGCAATAGAAACTACATTTTCCCACTCCCCTATAGTCACTGGTTTCCTTGGTGGGTGTTCCCAGCCCCTGAAACTCCTGTCTCCTTCATTATCAAACATTCTGAAGTGCTGCTGACTGCTCTGTTCTTTATCCTCTGTGTCCCAGTCCCTGTACGGGGCCACAGCCGACTGTACCAAGAAATAGCTCGTTGCTGCTGTGTAAGGCACTGCAAACATTTTGATCCCCTTGGCTCTTTACAGGGCAGCCAGGTGGTGCTTCACTGAGGGGAAAGCCCTGTTTCTGACAGTAGTGCTGATTGTGCAAATCGAGTGAAACTTCTCACAGGGAATTGATCTCACTGTATCTTCCACTTGCATTGGGGCAGAGACTATTGGTTTTGTTCTCTGTGACCACAAATGCTTTGAGACTTGCCTAATTGAGACACTGTATGTCCCCTTCTGCTGGGACTTCAGCAGTGGAAATCACCAGAGGCAATCTTGACTTAAGGCAGGAGTGTTGTTTTCTCTCCAATTTGGGAAGCGCTTTGTCCAAAAGGGCCGTGATTTTTTGGCTTTCAGAAAGTGAAAGTGTGAGCAGGGAGAGAGGTCTTGGTGACAGAGCAAGAAATTTCTTTGTTTTGTTCCTGTGTTTGCATGGCCGGATTTTTGTTCATTGCAGTGTCTTGCCTGGCTCTGCATTGGACAAAGTGTGAGTAGTTTGAGACAAAATGCAGGGGCACTGGAAAGCCATTTTTATGGTTGTCTTGACATTATAACACTGTTCACCTATTACTTCCATTCTTCCGCTAAAACCCAAGAATGGGATAAACTATTAAAGCAGAAAAAGTACTTTCTTAAGAGGGGCCGACAAACTGTTAAAAACTGTGTATGTCCATTGCTGTTGCTTCTTTTCCTGCTTTAAACAAGTGGCTATATTTTGGTTTTAACTAAGGAATAAAGGGTTTGTACGCACATGTCTACATGGAGACCCCCGAGTGATTCCGAGATGAGGGTGAACTGGGGTTTTTTCAGCTAGTTGGGTTGAAATTACTTACCACTTGAATAGCATCTGCAACAGCGCAAGGCACGGAAGCAATTTTTCTTTTGTAAGAAGATGAAAAAGAAATGAAAAAGGAGTCACAGAGTAAGCAGGCTGAATGGGCCATTAGCACCAAACTCTAAAGATGCAGAAGTCAAATAGGATAGAAAGGCCCCATAAATTTTTACAACTCCTCAGAGAAAAACACTGTGATTATTAAAACATGAAACCTTGCTTTTCTAAAATGCTTAAAAGATTAATATAGAAATGTCATACTGTGGGTGCTGGAGGGATTATCCTTAATGGGAATGTTAGAAGTTATTTTAATGTAAAGCAAACATAGCCACTGAAGAAAGATCAAAAGTGGAACAAATTCAAGGCTCTTAGTTTCAGGAAAATGAAGTTTGTCAAGAAACTATTTCTACTCTGTTAATTAGAATGACCAAATTCTCCATAAATACTGTATATATATGACAGAGAAAGTGGTGACCTCATCTAATTAGTCATTACCTAATCCAATCACTAGCACGAGAGCAAGGCCTAGGTCTCTTTTATGAAATTTTTTCCCCCTTTTAGGCTTGAGAAAAAGTATATTTTTGCTAGTTGTACATTTTTGTGAGGTCATGTGCATGTGCCCAAAGAGCTTTGATGATAATCCACCATCCACGGCAGGGGAAGGTCGGTCACATGGTGCAGTGGCAAATGCTCCTGGAGTTTGTGGTCTTTTCCATGCAAGAGCCAATTCTGTGACTTTCTGGTTTCTTTTCAATCTAGCATTGTTGCTTTTTTCAGTGTAAACTGACCACAGAGCAGCACATTGCTTTGGTCTCTATGTAAGCCTTTAAAGTCTAAATAAAATCTTCACTGGTGCTAATTTAGAGCAAGAAATGTAGTATTTTCTTTGCTGTTCAGGATAACACTTAATTTGCTGCCTGTCCCTGTTTGGGCAGTGCTGCCACCAAACACCTGACTCTGTTAGACCCCGCTTAGCAGCGCCAGACTATCCATTCCAGGAGCAGTAATTGCTTTACAAATTGTGCCGCTGTCAACTTGTTTTTTTCCTCCAGTGTGAGACACAAAACCACACTACACCACGAGCAGTGCTCGCACATTGCTGTCCTTGTTTCCCTGTGAAAGGGTTGGACTCGCACAACACAGGTTCTTTTAACATTTATTTCTAAAAGGATCCATCATGCTGGTACTCCACCCGAGTCTGCTGGCTTTGCTAAGAAACTTTCCCAACAAGTAAGAAAGTGCTAAATCATTCTTCACAGTGTGAAAATCCACTTGTTCAAACGTTTAGTGTCATAGCTGACAGCGAGCTATTACTGGGTAATAGGAATATTTTTCTTGAAAATAATTCCAAACATTTACGGGGAAGTTTTGTTCAGCTGCCCAAACCTGATGTCTCTTTCCCTTGTTTTTTCCTGGCCATAGAAATAAACTTCGCAGAAATTGCTGTTGTGTTTTTCCTGCTTGCAGCCTTGGCAGCCCAGCAGTCAGACAAGGTGCCGTCACCATGTGATGGTGACCAGTTCCTGGCCACTAGACTTTTGCTTCGAGCTGGAGTCCATTTTGTTAAGAGCTCTGCCAGCCACAGGCAGTTCTGACAGCGAGGTACTGCAGTGCCCGAGGTGTGCAGTGCAGTGTTCTGAGGACTCAGCTCATGGGAAGAAGGTCCTAGTTGAAATACAAGAGTTTAGTTAATTGCCAGGATTTACCAAACTCCAAGGAGTTTTTGTTGGAAGATTATAAAATGTATCCCAAAATATCAACTGTAGACCTGGTGAGATGGGAGTCAGAATTTACAGAACCGAATACTTTGTTCATAACAGAAAACAAATTTGCATTAGTTTTGTTTTAGAATCATACCTAGCAACTCCTGTTAGCGTTATTTTTACTTGCTTGCAATTCTCTTTAAAATATGAGTGTCAGTTTGTATTTAGCAGCTTTTCCCTGTACAGTTCTGGGAAATATGCTGTTAAGATAAAATGAAAAAGCCATAATTTCCTGATGTACAATCACTCTAAACTGCCAAACACATTAGTATTTCTCTCGCCAGTCTGGTGCCACAATGACAAAAGCAATCCATCTGTTTTTTTGTTATGAGCCATGGGCTACAAAGCACATCATACAAATGAAGTGACTATGACAAAACACTCAAGGTGTACATTAAACGAGTGTGCACCATCCCTAAAACACAGGGCTGTAATTCTTGCTTCCCTGGTGCCCCTTTAATTTGCAGCCATACAGAATAGCAGAAGAAAAACATTAGCATGTTCTTCTCCCTCATTAAAATATGGTTATTTGATGATAGTATCAAATGCAGGGTTAGAGCCATTGCACAGAAGCTCAGGATTTGCAGCCTTGTCCTGCAGAGCTTGTGCTCATTCTTACACATCAGTGCTCAGCCCTAAATGCACAGTTACAGGAACAAGTTGGACACAGAACTTGATTTACAGGGTTGTAGGATCCTACCTGTAAACATCCTCCTTTGCCACTTGCCTTCAGTGCTCACCACTCATTAATTTCCTGCCTTCTCTCATCCCCATACCTTGTTTCCCAAAGAACTCGTTTTCATGACTGACTTGTTCGCTGGGCACCGGGTTGACAGAGCTGAGAAAGGGAATTTTCTAGTTACAAGGTGTCAAATGCAGACTGACAATGTGCCAGACCCAAGCTGCTCCACTAATGAGCCGCAGGCCTGAGGAGAGGGTGGGCATGGAGGGGACAGGACGGGGCTGTGTCTTGCTCAGAAAGAATCGTAGTTCTGTTGAAATCAGTTCTAGCAGGGGAGTTCTGTGAATGGCAGCCATGGAGCTTGTGTTTCACTTGTCTTACCTGCTTAATCCTTGTTCAACCTGCTGATGCTGCCAGAAAGACAAGGTGCCATCTGTCCTTGCTTTTGGTTTTTTTTTCAAATGTGAACATAAACTTGATTTTCATGTCATTTCATATAGCGCCTCAAAATCTGCAGAATGATTTCCAGTCACTTCCAAACTGAACATTTCAATGTTTAATGTGTAAAAACACCCTGTGTGAGGGCACCTGGTATCTCACATCCCTTTCTGCGCACAGCCTCGACACCCAAGGCAATGAATCTTCTCAAAACTGGAGCACAACACACTGAGGTATGTGTTGTATTTCTTGATGCTGCTCTGGCAAACGAGCTATCACCCTGACACTGTTGATATTCTTCAATTCTTTTCTGGTATATTCTGGTTTTCTTCAATCTTAGCAAGGCAGCCAAGACATGGGTGTGCAAATGCCACTTAATGTCAAAAGAAGGGCTGCATTGTACCCTCTTAGTATCCAGAAGCCCTGGAACTTGGACACAGGAGCAAGATAAGATGGTGCACAGCATGGGGCACCTGCGAGGCCAGAGCTGAGCTTAGCAGCCAGCAGACTCAGAAAACTATTTGTCACGTATTAGTGGCAGTACAGGGCACTGGGAGTGTTTTCTAAATGCTCTTTTCACAACTTCTTGAAAAAGTAACCCAAAGAGAAGTTGTGTGACATGGGTGATGAGGTTCTGGAGAAACAGTGAATCTCTTTGTGCAGAGAGCCCTGAGCAGAACACCAGGCTTCGTAAGGGTGGCCATGCCCAGTACAGTTGGCTGCACAGCACCTCCCACACTCTCAGTGGCCCTGACTCGTGCAGTGCCGGTTGGCAGATCTCACCAAAGTCTCTGGAGATACACCAGTGGACAGTGGTGTAACCACTGGGGAATCAGCCATAACATATACTAGAAAGTATCTTAAGCTTAGTTGTCTAAAGCAATTGAGCTTTTGCAACACTTTCCATGTGGGGCAATGTGGTTTCTAGTGTTGAAAAATAAGGGACTGAATCTTCCTTGCAGGTGACTTGTGTTTCTGTTTACACATGTACACAGAGGGCAGAGTTACCAATTCAGGTGACCAATAGCTTACAGCCAAAGTAAGGCTGTGAAAAGAACAATAAAGAACTGGGCCCTGAAACTCCCAGTTGAGTTCACAGTTAGTGAACTGTGCAGGTCTTGGCCACACATATCCTCTGCTTATGCCAGCTTGCACCTTGAAAAATTAATTCTCCATAAAAGGGTTTCATTCTGCAAGTGTAGGCAAGCAAGTGGCAGTGTTGGTGTGAGAGGGAAAGGGGTGCAGCAGGACACCATTTTGGGTTTGATCTGACAGCAGCAATAAGATGGGAGTCTCTTGGACAGTGCTCCATCAGGCCCTCAGGATATTCTCTATGGACCAGACTGGACCTGAAGGAATATTTTAAAGAACTGAAATTATATGATTTCCCATCAGTTGTGTACACCCCAAATACCACCTGCTGGAACTGAACCCCATGGACCAGCCATGGCTGCTTTAGAAGCACACGTGGCTGGGCTCTGGCTGCTTGACAGGCAAAAACTGGCACAGGGGTGTACTTGAAGTGTGGGAAGAGGATCTATTCCACCAGCAGGTTCCTGCAGGATGTGTGCACAGCACACAGTTAGTGTCTGGTGATCAGAGCATTCACTAGCAGAGCGCATGCAGTGAGAATGAAATGCATCTTACAACCATCCCTTTCTATTAAAGCTGTAACACACTGTGTTTGGATGCAAGCCCAGGCACAGTTCTGTGTAGGATCTTGTTTACCCTTTCATCCTGAGCGTTCCTGCAAACTGCTGTGTTCTCACTTATGGCTCGTTTTCAGTTCTACACGGGGATAGTGAGTGGGTTTCTGAAAACATGGCGGTGAATCGGTGACCCCGTAGTGTGCTGTAACTGCCAAGAGTCCTGTGGAGAATACAAACACAATTAACCAGATAAAGAGAGATATAAGAGAGGAACCTGCATGTAGATATACAGCAAGGGAGTTGGCCAGCTGTAAAAGAGGGACTTGGGAAAAGCCATCAAAGGGGAGAGTATTCCTTAATCTCTTGTTCACATCTTTTCATCAAGAAGCAGAGTGGCACGGGAAGGATGCAGGATAGCATGGGGGCCTGATGAATGATGGCAGGAGCTTCCAGGCTGCTCCCAGGCCCCAGCGCAGTGTCCTGCCAGTGCAGCACTGCAACAGGGCAGCTCAGCACAGCAACATGGCACAGCACTGCACAGACACAGCATGGAGACAGCACTGCACAGACACAGCACAGCTCAGCACTGCAGCACAGCACAGACACAGCACAGCACAGACACAGCACTGCACAGACACAGCATGGAGACAGCACTGCACAGACACAGCACAGTTCAGCACAGCAGCACAGCACAGACACAGCACTGCATAGACACAGCTCAGCACAGCACAGCAGCACAGCCCAGCAGTAGCACAGCTCTGCACAGCACAGACACAGACACAGCATAGACAGCACAGCGGCACAACACAGCCATAGCTCAGCGCGCACAGCACAGAGCACGGCGCAGCTCAGCTCAGCACAGAGAGCTCAGCACAGAGAGCTCAGCACAGCAATAGCACAGCACAGCAGTCTCCTGACATCTTGTGGCTTGGCCGCAGAGCACAGCCATCCCCTTCCCCCACAGCCCAGGCACGGGTGTCACCAGGAGCTGACCTTGGCATTAACAGCAGGCACTGGAGGTTCTTATATATATATCTCTGCGTTCCTCTTACAAATGCAGAGCCACTGCTCTTCCCTCCTGTGCAAGAATGAATGGGTTCGGGTGAGCCTGTGCTTTCCCAAGCTGTGTATGAGCCTTACCCAGATTTACACCAAAGAGGCTCCTAAATTGATGCTGAATACAGATGGAGTCTACCTGAACTGGATCCCAGATTATGCATCTGTTATCCTCCCTTTAACTGGTGGAATAAAAGCCAGATCCTAACATCCTCAGTTTGCTAATATCTCCTCCAGCCCCACCAGTTCACAGATGCTCAGATCAGGGACGGCTGATCAGAATTGCTCTTTTTTTTTTGTTGCAATGGCCCAGCTTCAATGCCAGTCATGCATGGTCTCTAGAGGAAAGGGTAGGAATCTTAAGTACTTAATAAGATGTACTTATTTTTAGACACATTTCATTTTTAAAAAAGCATGGTATCCAGACTGTTAAACTTACACATATACAGAAATCCACACAATGCAGTTATAACCTCTATAATCTAAAAGTATTGCTGGTTCTTGAAGTATTTGTGGAAGTCTTTTGTCTCCTCTATGTAGCTGAGACTGACTCTGGTATTTTCCTCAGTTACTCAGTTTCAGAACTGGGAAGATAATGAATACACTGAATTTTGTAAGCAGAGAAATCAAGTAATTCTCCTGGTGTCGGTACAGGTGAATCTCCCCCGAGTTACTCATTACTCTGGGCTCTTGCTCTGGGCTGAATTTGCAGTGGGAGGGCAGAGGACAGCCAGAGCTGGAACTGGGGCTTTCGGACACCATGGCTGGGACTGGACAGAGCTCAGGCTGGAGTTCTGGAGCTGCTGAGTGATGGGGAAGGAGGAGGAAATGACCTTCTTCTCAGCTATTTTTTTCAAGTGTATTTCACACATTATATTCCACAGATTGGCAAAATATGGTGCTGTGGGAAAGACACATGGCCATTATTGACCGTTCGTCCTCCGGCAGCCCTGCCTGGAGGAGCAACTTCCACAGCCTGCTCCCTTCCCTCGTTTAGGAAGCAGGGTTCAAAGGGGGAAGGAAATGAGATGGGAAAAGGGGAGAGAGGAGGCTCCCACTGGTGTGGAGCAGTTCCCTGAGAGGAAAGCTGTGGTCAGCATTAGGGCTAGAGAAAGATTATCAGTGCTTACCAAGAAGCTTAGCAAGAAATACATGGAGAAAGTCATATGGTCAGTTTGTAAGAATTTGCCCACATTCCCATTCCTCTACAGTCTGGAATTTAACCTCTGAGGAGACCATGCTGCAGGGATGGCAGTGGACAGAGACAAAGCAGTGTGGCTGGGAAGCACTTTGGGCAGCTGAAATTCCCTTTTCCTTCATGTCTGTGGGAATCCCAGGGGATCTGCTCCATAGGGAGGCAGGCACACCACTTCAGTCAGCACTGCAACCAAGCACCATTTGGATACACACACCTCCACCAAGGGCTGCTCTGGGAAAGCCGAGGTGTTAAAAAACATCCAGCTGGCCAGTTTCAGTTTGAAAAAGTATGGAATGGATGCAATGGCACTAATACATGAGAAGTTTCCCCTGGTCCTCACTGTTTTTCAATGCACTTGAAGCTTGCATCTTAAGAAACATGCAAAGGAGGAAACTTCATACTTCATACAATGTCTTTGCATCTGTCATAGTCTTGGCTGAAAATAGAAATGGAGCTAGTGGGCAGATGCTGTGTTCTGTGATGAAGCTTGCACTGAGGTTTTATGAGACAAATTGCCCCTGACTTCGTGTTACCCACCTGACAGTTGTGGTTGCTGCAGCAGTGACAGCAGGACAGACAGACCATGTCCAGTTTAGCTCTGTCAGTCCCTTTGTCAAAGGCTTCTGCAAGTAGACAATTGACTATTTGTGGCTTGTGGCTCCTTTCCCAAGAGAAGTTATAAACTGAAAGTGACACTGAGTGTTATACAAGGGGGAAACAAGGCACAAAAATGGAAGGAATTAAAAACAAAAGAAATCCCCTTTTAAATACATGTAATTATATAAAAATGTGTGTGCATACACACACCCACATGCAGAGTCACACGTGTGGAAACATGTTTCATTTAACAAAAGGAATTACATTTTTTGAAGATATATATTCAATATTCTGTTGCTGCAAACCAAAGTAATTTGTTTATCTTGTCTGCTAAAGAGGGTGAAGGCAGCAGCAATTTCAGCTTCTCTGCACTGGCCTTGAGCCAGCAAACAGGAAGAGGGAGGTGAATTATTCCCACTGGTTGGTCTTAGAAGTGGTCATTGTACAGGATAGCTTTGGAATTCCAAGGGTTGTGATTCTCATAGGAACTGCTGGGCTAATACTGCTTGATATTTTCTTAAGACCGAGTGTCTGGAAGCTCAACATCAGGTAACCTCCAGCACCACACGGTGCTTCAGGGCCACCTGTGCAGAAACAAATGCATCACTTAGTTTCTCCATATTTCCCACTTGTTTCTCTTGGCTGTCCTTGAATCACTGTAATTGTCAAGATGCTGTAAGTGGTGTTCACTTACAAACACCAGCAGTATGGGAGCATCATTAGAACTTGGAAACATCAAGCAGGTCAGGTCCAGCTCCTCAGAGTGTCTTTAGAGACTGTCCTACACTTGGTGTGTGTACAGGAGAGGGAAATGTCACCTTGCTCCAGTGGCTGTGTGTGGAGAGCTGGCACAATGGCACGGACAGGGGGCTCACTTGAATGGGCAAAAAGAAAAAAGAGCAGGAAGAGGGGGATGTGATTTATATCCATTTCTTTATTTTCGGTGACAAACATAAAGGCCAGCTGCAGCTGGATTTCTTGAGTGAGCCCAAAGTCCGGATTACCCTCCCTGCGATACCTGGGGCTGGGAGCCCTCACATCAGTGCGCTTTAATAGCAACGTGCAGCCTGTTTGTCACCACTCTGAATTGGCTGTAGTGATTTCTTTATTCATCCTTTTTCTGCACCCAGGTTTTATGATTTCCAAACCACAATGTAAAAGCTGTTCAGCTCTTAACCAGCCATGTGGAAAAGCAATGTTGAATATATATGCATGCAGCGTGTCTGGAAACATTGCCATATTTTTCTCTGAAGAATTTGTTTAGGTTACATAAAAGAAATAGGCAGGAACCCTTGGGTTTTCATTTGGTGGTTCTCCCTCTGTTCTGCTTGGCTTCTCGGCTTTCAATAGATCCCAAGGTCAGGCTGTTATTTGTTGCTAGGCCAAAGTGGCAACCTCCCACCCTAACAATGCTGCTATCTTCATATCATCTGAGCTATGGGGGCCACATTGTGATGCTTTGGCAGTGTTGCTAGGGAGGTTGCTAGGTTAGACTGATGTCACTATGTGGGTTATAAATTGCCTTTACCCTGCTGGCCCTAACTTGGCCCCTAACACAATGATCTAGTAGATGGCATCAAAGTGCTCCAATGAGACATTGGAGCAACATCCTCGCATCCTGAACTTGGCAGCACATGCATGTTGTAGCCATTCAGCCAAGGAACCCGCTTGTAATCTAGAGAAGAAAATAAACAATTGTATGAAATGTGTTCTTTCATGTCCAAAAATTAACAAAACTGATAAAAAATACCCAGTTTCTGGCCCAGGTACATGCACTAAGCCCAAGGTTTTCCCTTAACACAGGCTGTGTGCCCTCAACATGCCCCACTGTTTAGAAGAGGAAGGAAGGTTTATAAAGGTGAAAGTGAGAGCTAAAGAGATGAGGCAAGTGAAGTGAGAATTTCCCAGCTTTGAGTACTGTGTGTTGCAGTCACGACTGTATTAAAATGTACCACCAGCACCTTTATTATCACAAAAGTGCCATTCTATGTAATCAAATTATTTGCATGTTTCTGGTTTGTGAACTCAAGGAACTTTTCAATCTTGCCTGTTGCAAAAAAATAATACTAGCTGAAGAACCATTTTAATTGATTTTTCAATATATTAACATATCAAATTTAGAAATCCTGTGTTCTGCAGAATATTGATGCATGTGTGTGTGTGTGCACGTGCACGTATGTGCTCATGTGTGCATTTCATTTGTTTTGAAAAGGAATAAATACAAGTAGATAAACATGCATGCCCTTCAGAGCTGTGCTGGTTTAATAAGTAAATACATCATTATACAGGCTTTGCTTTATGCACAGTCTTGATATGCAGGGCTTGAGCTGCACACCTCTCATTAGCACTAATGAAATTTGTGTGGCTAAATCCCCATGCATTGTGTTGAATGCACACCTTAGTATATTTGTAATTAATTTTTAAAGACTGCAGACCAGAACACAGCTCCTACAGTGCTGTGTGAATCCATAGGGTGTATACATATTTATAAATGCTTTAAAAATGCATATTATATTTCACCCACAGAGCATAACATCTCTGCTGGCTGGAAACATGTATTAAAGAAGGTAACAAAAATCCAGAGGAAATGTCTTTGAAAAATAGTTAATACACATGGGCTACAGCTGCCTTTTAAAGATTAATTTCTTGGCCATTTACAATGTGGTTTTTATTATCAAAAGCCAATGGACCATATTACAGAAAATCTTGCTTTGTAAATTCCTTTTGCGCTTCTTGGGCCTGATTCTGCTGCCCAGATTTGGGTCCTTTCTTTGCAGACTCACCCTGTTGTGAGCTCAGGACTGTGCCTGGGCTGGCACAGGGTAGTGTGTGTCCTCTGAGCTGTCACTGGAGCCAGCGGCGTCCCCTGTGCACGGGCTCGTTGCAGTTATGGGGAGGGAGGCAAAAGATGGAGACCGGAGGCTTTGTTTAAAATGTGGTTTGCAAGGCTGCAACCACGAGCATAACTTTGCAGAGTCATACACATGGGTGCAGATATTTGCATGCATTAAATATGTGGAAGAGTTTAGAGAGCTGGAATCATACTTTTAAATATGTGGTCCTACTGAAGCTGCGCTAGTTCTAACTGGATTATTATAATTTCTTTCAGTTGCTGATTTTCTATAGCATTTGAAAATTAACTAAAGACTGTCTCAACAACACTTACACTTGTTCTCTATCTTCTTTTTCCTTCTCCTGGCCTTCCCCTTTTCTTTTCTCAAGACATCCAGAGTTTAGCTTAGTGCCATGTACTCCTTCCGTTCAGCCTGGGACTGGGCAGAATGCAACAGCACACACCTCTGTGTACACAGCAAATCCTGGCCTGTCTCTCTCGCAGCAACGTTTCTGGTACGCAAAGAATTGGGGGAGCCTGGATGTGGGCTCCCTGCGCTTCCTCAGGGACAAACCCTCACCTTTGCAGGCTACTTTTAAAACCATGGAAAGCAAGCATAGGGGTGGAGGGGGACCGGCTAAATCCTGCCAAGTAGTAGCCCAGGGAGGAGAGAAGAAACCACAGGTTCAGAACTGTGTTAAGGACAATAAACTGCTCCTTAGCAAGCCATGAGAGGATGGAGAATCTGCTGGGGTGGATCCCAGGCATGGGCAAGTGCCTTTCCCAGAGCAGAGGCTTCTCCTCTGTGACCTTGGGCAAATCATTTAACCCCTCTCTGTATCACTGTTCTGTTCCTGAAATGAAAATAAATGGCAGTTCTGCACCAGAAAAGCTAAATGTGCTGGTGATTATGAGTGGCTCAGATGAGGACGAAGGTGAGATAAATACTTCAGACAGATAAAAATAATCCTTCCTCCACTCCTGTGAAACCTCCAAACATTAAACTCAGCTTCTTGGTGTGACAGACAGGATGTATCCCTCAATAAACAGGGTGGCTTGCATTTTATCCTTGCAGTGTAAGTAGATGAGGTTTTTCCAGGGGACTTTTGTTCTTATTCCTGTGGCAGCACTCAGAGTGACATTCTCATATCTGCAGCCCTGGTGTGCAGGGCACTCTAAGGTGACTTAGTTCAACAGAGGATTCACTCACTGACTGAATCCATTGGTTTAGGTCTTTGTCTGTGACACAGTATCTGCATTAACACTGAAATATTCATTTCTTGGAAAGTGTTAAAATCTAATACGTAAATGTTGATTTATTTTTTTTTAAATGCGCTCCTGGGGCTTTTTCATCTATGCCAGAATTAAGTGCAAAGGGAATTTTTACAGCCAACTTGTAAATTCCTGACAAGAAGAGTTTATAATAGAAGTGTTGACATAACCTTAACTACAGTGACAACTGAAGCTGGTTTGTTAGGAAAGCAGCAAGTAATTTTCTTGCAGCAAGGCAGGAGTTGGGCATAGAAGGTGAGGCAGCGAATTTTTTTGCCCTGAGAATCCCCGGAGGCTATTGTGTGAGACAGCACGTGAAATGAAGCTGAAGCAAATCACATAGCAGGCAGAAGAAACACTGGAATTTGCCCATTTTCATGAGGGAGAAGGTGCAGTTATCCTCTCACAATTTTTTTTACAAGCTGTGTTTCTCCCCTCAGAGGTAATCGTGAGGGTCTTGCAGCAAGTCAGTGCTTGCTTTTGGCCTCTCAGCTGTCTCTCGGTGCTTGCTCCCTGAACACCTAAAGCAGCTGGGAATGAACTGTGGGGCCTCAGCTCCGTGCCTTCAACAGGAGCAGGAGCCAGCCCTTTGTTTGCAATGCCTCTGTCTCTCTTACAAGCAGTAATTTTTTTAGAAGTCACTAAATCTTATTTCCTTGAGTCCCCTGCAAGAATTCAAAACCTGAGAACTTAACCACCCAGCAATAGATGGACAAGCCTTTGTGCAGCCAGGCTGAGCCATGATAAACATTGCTGTCACTTGAATGACAGAAGGAGGTGACTTTAACTGAAATCTGAACCCAACGGAATGTATGTAGAGTTGATTCTTGGTGCCTTTATTTCCCCAAAGTCAGCTGAGGTTTGTTTTATACCTGTCACTTCTCTCCTGCAGACAAGGGGAAGAGAAGAATTCGACTCTTCTTGAAGGCATAAAATCGTCAGGCGGGAATGGAGACAGTACAAGAATTCCCATCCCACAGCACAGTCCCAGGCAAGGAGCCAGGCCCTGTGTTACTCAGGCTGAATGTAGAAGTAAAAGGGTCTCCCATTCACTTTCCCACACCCTTCTACTGGGTACAACTTTCCCTGAATTTTTGGGATTAACTTCTAAACGGCATCCTGTTTTCCAGAACATCGAGCCAAGTCTTTCTTACCCCTGTGCTGTGATGTTTGCCTGTGGAGGGGCAGTCAGGCCCCTGGCAGGTGGCAGGGAGGTTTGTGTGAGCTGGCACACTGCAGGGCTGGCTGCTGGGAAGAAGGGGCAATGCCTGACTTCCCCTCTGCCCAGCCTCTGCCCTCCCTGCCCCGGCACCTTTGGCAAAACCCTGGAAAGGTGGAAGGTCCAGGGGCAGAGTATTCAGCATAGAGAAAATAAAATATGCAGCTGAAAACAGAGAAAAGGACAGCTCTGAAATGGGAAGGTCATACCCAAACCCTGGTCAGTGCTCCCTAATTCCACAGGGACTGTCACGGCCGCAGAGCCTGCAGTCCAAGTGCAGGAGCTATGGATGAGGGACAGTCGGGGCAGGGGGCACTGGGCAGCACTGCTGGATGTGTTCTGGGAGTGCTGATGGATTTTTAAACCTCCTTTTCGCTGCAGTGTGGTTGGAAGGGCAACATGAGCTGGCCTGGCAGGACGGCAGTGACGGGGGAGGATTAACCAGTACACAACCAGTTTGCACAGGAAAGCAAAGCAAAGGCTGCAGATTCCCCATTTTCCTTCTTCCTTCCCATTAAAACAAGAGCTTTTATCCTTCCCTATATTCTTTCTTTTTAATACATGTTGAAATACAATCCCCAGCTCTTAGGCACTGCCAGAAAACCTGGTGGAAATACTTCCCTTGGAGCCATAGCCATGAGCTGGAGGATGTGGAAAACTATCACTTTTTCCCCTGGCAAACCAAACACACATCAGGGGAGCTACGTGCCAGCAAATGTCTCTGCTTTTTTTCCCCGAAAGCTCATTTTCTGTCAGGGTTTCTGCTCTCACTGGATGCCCCTGTGCATGTGGAAGGCAAGCTGAGGCCTTGAATACCACGAATGGCTGGAGTGAGATCCCACAGCAGCTTTGCTCCAGCCTTTGCCCGGGATATCTTCTCCTGGCTTTGGTTAGGAGTGTGCTCTGCTGCATGACCAAAGTGGCCCAGGCTGGCCTGGAGCTGGGCACGAGGGCTCCAGTGCCTTTGTGCCTCAGCACCCTTGTGCTCTGGGCAGGGCTGGTAAGGGGGTGCCTTTGGCCGTGCTCTCCCATCTCCCCACTCTTCCAAAGGCACTAAGACTTCCCCACTGGGATTCAAGGCTAAGGGATGCATCTGGGTGATATTTATATACGTTTAGCACCAGGTCCCTGCCACTCACAAGGGGATGTGCAATGCAGGGTACATTTATACCAGAAATGAAATGAATGAGGAGCAGGGGCTATTGCAGATAAGTGGGTATCAGAGCTGTGTTTTCCATCTTGTGTTCCTAAATGACTGTAGTGACAGAAAGCGTTGTCAGCAACAGATTGGCCCCAGCCAGCACTGCTGTGTTTTGATCTGCACTTATGGGACTATTGGGACTGGTTTCTCCAAATAGTTTTTAAATTTTGAAAGGGTCTGCCTCTATGGACAGCTGCTCTGCTGTGCAGCAGTTATCTCAGGGCACAGAGCTGATACCTGCCATTGTCACCCAGAAGTATTTTCCTTTCTCTATTTCCTTTTTCTCTACTTTCCTTCTTTTTTTTTCCACTTTTCCCTAAAGCTGTGTTCCATACCGGTTGATGTGGCAGCAGATGAAGGCTCAGGTAGCAGCTCTGGGTTGGTCAGGGGGTGCTGAGGCATCCCTTTGCTAGAGCATTCCAAGAACAGACTCAGACTCAAAAACCATTCACTAAAGGAAAATGTAGGTACATTTGAGCCTGACTCAGAGCAGGATGGGTAACCACACGTCCTCTTCCAGATCTTTGTTATGAGGCACAGGAACTTTTTATGGCAAAAGCTTTCGTGTTCTGTCCAGACACTCATTTTCATGAAACATGTGGGAACTTAATAGCTTTGAAACAGTTTTCCTTGAAATTGGCCATCCAATTGAAACATTACTGGGACAAGGAACAGACAGACCATGTGATGGCACAGTCCTCATTTTTTCTTGGAAGCCAAATACTAAGGGGTCATTGCAGGTTTGTTTTAAATAAGGATGGGAAATCTGCAGTTTTGTGGCTGTGAGTATGTCATATGCATTGGCACATGCTGGTGGCAGGGAGGAGGGAATCTGAAACATTCCTGGCATTTCCTGGTAATTCTCTGTTAAATTCTCTCATAAGAATTTTCATAAACTTCAGTTTACGGTAAGGCCAGCACAACCTGGGTCCTCTTCTTTGGCCTGTTTTCCTTTCCCACAAATCAAACCTGTCTCCAGCTCTTCTCCCCACCTCTGCACATGTGTCCACTCCTTCTGCAACACCAAAAGCCATTGGGAAGGGAGTGGTGGGAACACTGACCTGGAGAACAGTGCAGCAGTGGAGGCCTGGGAAGGTGTGCAGTTGTTTTTGTGGGTGTGTGAAGAGATGGAAATAGGAAAGAGACAGGAAGGAGGAAGGAAAAGTGAAGGAAAGTTAAAGGAATCAATTAAAAGAACTGTTTGTGGAATTGGGATTTGACTGGAAGGACCAGGCACCATGGTCGCTCTGACAGCTGGGCAGTGCCCTCAGAGGCTGTGCTCTTGGGTTGCATAGAGGAAAACAACAAGTCTGATTTCTGCCCAGATTTGATCACTGATCCCTTTTTTGGCTCTTGGCAAGCTCCTCCAGCCTCTCCACAGCACCACTCCTTTGTGTGAAATGAAGACAGTGCAGCTACACAGATAGGAATGAGAGCAGAGACTTTTCCAGACTGATGACAAATCATGGAACCATAAGGCTGGCAGAGACCTTGAGAGATTGTCTAGTCTGGCAGTCATTAATTTTTTTAATCAAAGGACTGCCCTGGAATTTTTTGTTTTAAACTATTCCATTGCACAGTGCCAGCACAATGGTTTGAATCTAAAAGTAACCAAAACTCATATTTTATTCTTTAAATTGAAGAAAGGCCCATGTGGAGCAAAAGTTTTCAAAAAAAACAATTAAAGCCAGATCTACTTATACTTTAAAATAGACATAAGTCCCTTTGTTCTGATTAGTTTTATCCTGACATCTCTTGTTTTCATAGATGCCTACAAACATTTTCTTTGCCAGTTAGTCCAGTTTGTTGAAGTGCAGTGGAACCAGTGCAGGAACTGGAAGTGTCCCACTCAGTGCAGCAGGAGCTGAACTGCAGTGGGGCCACTTAGAGATCTCCCAGCAACACTGCCAACTCCAGCCTGATTCCAAACACTAATCCCCTTGTTAATCACCAAAAATACCATGATGTTAGCATCACTTTTTTGGAAGATCATTAAAGTTCCTCCATCTGACCAAACCTGCAGTGCAAATACCACATACCAGTACCAATAATTAGCGCTCTGTACTTGAAAGCAAACGGTTACTGGGAGGAACAGTCGGAGCAAAGCCCTGTTAAGTCAGGGATATAATTACACAAGAAAATACCAATCAAAAATCACACCTTTACATAATTAACCACTGTGTGCCTGAGCAGAGGTTTGCATCCATTTCTGTCCCTTTGCTCACCCTGTTGAAATGTGCACAGTAACGCCCCAGCACAGCTGCTCCGCAGGCAGCACAGCCCTCAGACAGTGCAGTAATGAGGATGCTTTGTGGTCATCTTCTTCACATTAACTGATTCATATCCTGTACAACCAGGAAGCACTGAGCAGTTTATTAGGGCTGATGAATGTTCTTTGACCACTCAAACACAGCATATTCACAAATGCATGTGATGCCGTATTTTCACGCTGCTCGAGAGAACTGAGGAAGGTAAAGGGGTAACTAAACATTGCCTGTTGCACATAAGCAGTTTGTGCCATCCTAGATGCTGGTAAAACACCTGTGTTTAAAGCAAGAAATGACCACAGCTTTCTTTTGAATAGAAAAAAAATGGACCCTTCTGTGGGAAAATAAAAAGTTCAGTGAATATCAGGTTGTCAAGCAAGGTAGTAGTTAATCAAGTTAGCAAGTTGTTGATAATGTTCAAGGTTTCAATTTAAATTCTAGTCCTGCTGAAACTTTTACTTGGTAGTCTAGGAAAGATCGAGAGAAGACTGAAAAAGTGTCACTTATGGAGTTACAGAGCATAAAAATAAACCTGAACTGTTAGTTCATTTTAATCCTGAGCTTCAATGATGTACCTCTGTCTTTCATATCTGGAAAAGCCATACTTCTTCAAAACATGACTCCCAAGGATGTTCAAATTATGATGCAAAGGGAGAGCTTTCCCTGTAGCTGTTTGTATTACAAATGTTGTAAGATATTCCTCCTCTGGAAACACAGAACAAGAGCCCTTGTGCTTTCAGCTTTGCAGAATTGTGCCTTACTGACCAGTAGGATCCTGCAGTACCTGGAACAACTCCAGTCACTTAACTTTGCTGCAGCAAAAGGGAACAACAAGTCTCAAGAGGCAGACAAGTTCTTTTAATTCAGAAAATGTCATTGGCATCCTAGAAATTGAGAGGAGTTCTTGACCCTGTGCCCCACATGTGTGTACGTGCTCTGTCTGCACATGCCCTCGTGTTCCCCGTGAGCACAGTGGATTGCACATTCTCAGTGGAAACCACTCGTTCATTCACCTGAGCTTATTCCCGTGTAAGGTGTAAGATCCAAAACCCTGAGGAAGTTAACAGGTTGTGAATTGTATCTCATTTTTATGCTGTACATGAAAATTGGGGTGAGTTTTCCTCTCCACAAGCCAGCTGACAGGAGGAAGGGATGGCTGGACAGAGAAATCCTGAGCTAGTGGGGAGCTGAGAGATCCTTATATACTACATGCCAAAATTCTTAACCTCATCAGGTTACACAGAAAAATTGCTTTCTGACTATACTTTCATGATTAGTGTGTTTTTCTCCGTGAAATGTACACTTGGTCCCCCCCACCCTCCCCTGTAATTGTATCTCACAGAGGAAAGCAATAATGTTTTGTCCATACAAACCAGCAAACAATTCCTTTTTGAAACCTTCAATTAAGGATGAAGTAGCCTAAGTGCTTCTTAAATCCACTGCCCTAGCTTAAAAAATATTTACACCAAGACTCACAGATATAATTTACCTGGAAAAAAAGTATTAAAAACCTAAACACATCAAAGATGCACGTGAGCCAGGCCTGCCTTTGTGTGCTCCCCAAGGGTTTATCCCCCCAACACGATCACACGTGCACACACCCCCCCTGCCTTAAGAGATCCATTTTATGGATTCAAGGACAGCTCTCTCCAAGAGAAGAAGGGACGTTGCCAAGATACCAGATGCGGTTCCATTCAAGACCACTCATAGGAGCAATTCAAGATGAAATCAAATTAGATGTGTTGGTTATACATAGTGCAGCCTGCTTGGGATACTAAATGACAGAGTTTGCCAATAATTAAGTGAAATCTCGGAGATGATGAGTCCCCAGAGCTCTCTAGGTTATGTCGGTCTAATTCTAAGTGTCATCATTATAGCAGCCGAGCAAAATACTCTGCATAGGCCACAGAGCTGGAATTTTTACTGTGGATATTAGCTTTTCACAGCCAGTGCTACGGGGCAGTGCTGAGCTTCATTACATGTCTTCTGCTGTTACACTTGCTTAACCTTTCCCTGATACAAAGCTCGTGAAACCTGACTCCCACTTAATAATTGATAGTTAGCACTTACTATCCATAGTGGTATTCATATTCAAGGCACTTTACAAGGAGCTCATTAATGTCTCTGGACCCCCTCCTCCTTGAGGTGTGCAGCACAGTTGCCCCAGTTTTGCAGAAAGGGAAGCTGAGGCAGAAGGGCTGTGGCCCAGCCTGGGGCTGGAGGGCAGTGTCACAGCCGGCACTAACACTCAGGTGCTTCCTTGGGGGGAACTGCCTGGACTTCGGACAGCAAGAAACAGGCTGTTGCCAAATTTGATGTGGGGATGGAGGTGCAGGGCAGCTTCCTCCAGTCCCGGGGAACCTCCACCGGGAGCTGCTGAGCATTCCCATTGCTGCAGGCAGCGAGGAGCCAGAGCAGCCTTTGTGGATCCTGCACAGGGAGGAGGCTGGAAGAGACTGAACAGGGGAAAAAAGTGCCTCCTCTGAGCACACTGTCCTGCAGCTTGAGCTTCCTTGGCAGCCTGAGTGGAGCCCGTCAGGATGGACCCACTTAGCCCTGCTCCGGTCTGTGCCTACTCCATCCTTACAGTCGGGGTGGGCAGGTCTGCTTAGGGACCACAGTGAACCGACTTTGCACAACGAGTCAGAGCAAGAGACAGGCCAGGATCAGACCCAGGTGCTTCCAAAATGTGCTCCCAAGGAGACCATCCTCCACAGCCCTCTCACAGCAAGACTGAACCCTCTGTTTACCAGGAGTTTTCGTGTCTTAATGGTGCCCTTTTCATTGTTACCCTTGGCTTTGCTACCAGAAAACTGAACATCACAGCCATGTTCAGAAGAGCAATGACTGTTTCCAGCTTTGCAAGCATCTACTTCTGATCGCTTGGAGTTGAAATCATGTTGGACTGAATTTGTAGCTCTGGGAGGTCACTGGCAGAACAGAAACCCTCCTGAAGAAGAGGAGCTCATTTAAAAAGAAATGACCTAAATATAAAAATAAAGAAGGTAACAGAGGGCAGATATAAAAAAGTCCTTCTGAAGGTAAGACTTTCAGGGAGGTCTTACTCCAGACGTAGCACTTGGTATGTACAAAGGAAGGGAAAGTCTTGGGGTCTGTAGCACCGACGTTGCTGCAGCCACCAGCAGCACAGGGGCAGGCACAGCCTGCACCCCCTTAGCCCCTGGCTACAGCAATAACTGTGGCAGGGGTGGGGCTAAATCCCGGTCCCCCAGTGCTGTGGTACCTCCATGAGCCCCACTTGGCCCTGGCTGCAGACACTGCCCTGCGCTCCCTGCAGCCCTGGCCACCGGCCCCTGGCACCTCAGTGTCCCCCGAGACCGGCAGAGCTCAGCCTGCTCCTGACAGGGAGACAGTGCAAGGGGACATGCGTTTGTTCACATGGAAAACAGCATCCTCAAGATGACTAGGAGGAGGTTATAAAATTTATAGAAGGTTCTGATAAAGATCTTGGATAGATATGTTCATATTGCTAAAAGATTCAAACCCAAGAGGCTTTTAATTAAAGACTGGGGCACTCAGAGCTATCTTACCAAAGAGGTAATAAAATTATTGACTAAATCACTAACAAAGGCAACTGAAGCAAGGAGTTTAAATGATTTCCAGAGACTGTTCTCCAAGTGAAGGTTATAGTGAGAGAGCCAGCAGTGCAATTAAACCAAATGAGGTCAAGCATGTTGGGCCTTAAGGCCTCTGACTGCTCCTCAGATTTCTTTTGTTCTTGTAATTCAATTATAAAGACCCCCCCTCAAGGACCATTTAACTGCCTCATAAACCAGTTTGTAAACTTTTTTATTTTTCTGTAAATTATCTCCTAAAAGTGGCTTTCTGCATTTGAGGCAGTGTGGGGCACACAGGGCCTTCACCGTGCCTTTTGTTCTCATCTCTGCATCCCATGTCGGTGTTCTCACAGGCCAGGGCTCTCCCACAGCATCCTCAGCCCATGGAAAACACCCGTGGCTGGAGGTGGCAGCGCACAGAAACTGTGATGGGGAGCTGGAACAACTGATCATTCTGTCTCTCTTTCTCTCTTGCTCCATCCCCTTTGCCTCCCAATTTTTTTAACCTCTTTCTTTGTGAGTCAGAAAGAGGGTAGTTTGTGAGTGTGTGTGTGCCTGACTTCCTGCCCACTAGGTCCTGTATCCCAACCCCTACCATCATAAATGAGCAGGGAAGTCTGCTGGCCACAGATGCCTGTGCAGATCCATTCAGGTAGACTTAAATACTTTTAAGGTATAGGAACNTTTTTTTTTTTTTTTTTTTTTTTTTTAGAAAATACAATTATAGAACAAGGTTAGGTGGAAATTGGGGAGCTTCCCAATGCAAAACACTTGCAGACTGCAGTTCTGCTGTTGACAGTGTCCACTGACCATAAGGGAAGCTGCCGGAATTTGGGGATCTTGTAGGACTGTGTCTCATGGTGCAAGTTTTCCTGTTTAAAGAGGCAAACCCCAATTATTTACTCCTTTCTAGAAAGAGAGCATTTGAAGAATGAAACCATTCCTGATTTACCCATGGGAAGAGAAAAGAAGTCCAAAGTGATTACAAATTTTTTTAAGCAGTTGAAGCACAAAACTTCTGTTCACATCATGCCTTTAGGAGCTTATGTGATTCAAGGGTCTTGGGTTCCTGTTTGTATCAGGAGGGGCTTTGATGCCTTTGTAAATCAGGCCCAGGGTGGCTGCCTTTAAATAATCCACAAGTGAGAGTCTAAACCTCACACTTAGAAATGTTCTGTTGTAAGAATTCAGGCTCACAAGTGGCACCATCCCGTCCTGTGGAATTCCAGGTGACATATCTTTGCTTGGAGATGAATTGAGTGCTAGAAGTGACTGTTATAGCAGGAAGAGAAATACTTATTCTTCCTCTCTATTTCTACTTAACTACAGCCCAGATAGTTTTGTTGATACATTGGAAGTAGGACTGACAGCTCTGCTTTCTCAGGAAGAAAAGAGAAAGCAAATATCTCGGCAGTCCTGCAGAGATGGTGTGATCTGTTCCCTCACTGTGTCTCAGCAGGAGCTGGGCAGCTCCACGGTCTGAAATCTGTCAGATTTTGCTCTGCAGGTCCCCACAGATTTGCCAACCTCTGTTTCTAAAACTGTACAAGAGCGGGGTTTAATGGGGTGATTCCCCATCTCCTGGAGAGAGGAACACTTGCCCTCTTAGCAGCAACACTGAAATGACCACTGGTGTTGAGAGATGAACTCGGAGCTCACTCTGTGACTGATCCCTCTTACAAGGTTCACATCTTCTTTCTCAGTTCATTAAAATCTAGTGCCTCCTTCCCCAAAGGAAAGAAATGTCAATACATGAGAGAGGCAGACAGGCTGATGCTGCATCCGGGTTGCAGGGCTGGAGTTTTGGGACTGCTGGGGTAAGATGCCCGTATTGGTGCTAACTCAGTGCTGACTCAGCCACGTTGCACACAGGCAGTACAGCACCCCTGTTCCACTGGCCACATGCATAGATTAATGTCATCACCTTTATTAAAATACATCCCAAAGTACTGCCTGTTGCTAACCTGTCACATTGCAGGTGTGGTCAGTGACTGTACCGTGGTGGCACCTCTAAGTGCCCGTGCAGTGAATGCCCAGGAGTGTTCTCTTCAGCTGTGGGATGTGGATTTACTGAAGTAGCTGCAAGCCCAGTGGCACCTCCTGGATGGCAAAGGGGATTTTAGCTGAGAAAGTGCTTTTATTACTGTAAAAAATGAATGCAAAATGTCAAATATTTCACACCCAAGCTGATACTGGCAAAATGCCACAAATATTCTGGTTTCGCTTGGGGTGTGAATATAGTTGATCATCTGTAATTCACAAGCTTTTATTTCAAAGGAAAGAGACAGTGTGTTGCAATAGACTTTGCAGTGATAAATATCAACTGTGCCACTTCTCTCCCAAAAGGGATTTCCCACAGTTCTATAGTAATATACAGTTCAAAAGGCCATACTGAGATTTATAGAGCTATACGCTCAAAAAATGGTATCTGAGGCGCTTTGCTCAGTCAGAGTAGGTTTGACTTTGCAGCCTTCCCAGTCCTGCAGGACTCAGAAAGCAGCCACAGGTCCAGGGTGCCAGCAGGCCCCAGTGATCAGTGACTGTGGGACTGTTGGGTCACTCAGGTTTGTACAGGCAGTTAATCCAGAGAGCCCCCAGCTGTGGGACTGGATGTTGTGGAAGCTTTCAAATGCACTTGGCCAGGAGACCTGGTTGGGTTGGAGTAAAAGGACAGAAATTAATTAAAATCAAGAGACACAGAGCAGCTCATGGCAGCAGTGAGTTTGGCCCTTTCCATGCATGTGTTATTACCATAAACTGCTCTCTTTTTCTTCTTTTCTATTCCTGTCTATCCTACTCTATTCTTACTGCAGCTAAAGCCTCACCCACAGTCTAACCCACTTTCACAGCAGTAGCTTTTGTTACTGAACGTCCACTGAATGCCCCAAAACGCCTTCTCTGAAGACAATAGAAAAATTCCACAGGTTTTATTGGGAATATTGGTGGGCCCTTAATGAAGTGAATTCATGCTGAAAGATTGATTCTATAATTACCTTCACAAGTGTGTTTGTGCTGAAGTCTCTGGATGAAGCAGCATCTCAGCCATGTCCTGAAGCCACTGCCCAGTTTACTCTCATTCAGAGACCAATAGAAGCTTTGACCAAGTAAGGTTGTTCTAACCTAAGGTACCTGCTCTGTTTGAAAATGCAAATCTCTCATTTCCTTGGGGGAAAAAAAAGAGTTTTCACAACTTTAAAAGCATATGGGAATTTTGAAAATATTACATATAAATCCATTACAGACCTGAAAGCAATTCTTGCCCCTGCACAGTTTAAATCTTTGGTAGTGGGGGTTTCTCCTATCAGCAACCACTATTTAGGATATTGCTTTTTACAGGGTTCTGCATAAATGGAGAAAAATACCAAGAAAAACAACTTTACAGACTTGTCTGAGTTCTCAGCTTCATATAAAGAATATCATTGATCCATTACTGTTCTGGATATGTTCCATTGTTCAGATTTACCCTCACAGATAAATGCAGTATCTGTCTACACCATTTACAGACTTCCCATCCAATTTTTACTGTGTGCCCTGAAGGACCTGGAGGTGCAGGAATTTGGGAGCCACGTGGAAATGTTAGATTTGTTAAATGGATTGGAATTACTGGCAGAGAGTTTCACTAGCAAATGTGTGAATTCAAGCATCTGAAAACAAAAGCACCTCGATTTTCAGTCTGTAGATTTTCAGACACTAGAATGTGTAGGAAAGCAACAGCAGTTTTCTTATTGAAGAACTTTCCAAGAGTTTCATACATAAAAGACAAGACATAAAACAGGACTGCATAACATCTGACCCACGAGCTTATGTTGCCTGCCAAGAACTTTCTTTGACCCAGCTTAATGCTCTAGTAAAGAGCCCTCTCTGGCCTGCCCTCCTACACTGAGCACAGTCCACAGCTGGAACGGCCCGAGCCTGCTCGGCCCTGGCACACGTGGAGGTGTGACAACTCCCAGCCCTTTAATTAGCTGAAAATCAAGGGTGATTTTTCCTCTTGCTTAGTGGCTGCATGGCACGAAGGGTTGTCATCGATCGCAGGCTCGGTGTGTCTGCAGAAGGCACATATGGAAATAGGGGGCGGCTGCTCTGCTGGGTTTAGCGTTGTGAGACTCGAGCCAGATTGCTGGATGGAGATCTGGGCTCTGCAGTTTGAACAGAGCAAAAGTGGGGAGAGAGATGGGGGGAGGAGGAGGAGAGGGAGGGCTGCAGCACCAGTGGATTGAGAAAACACGGCCTGGGAGGAAAGGCTGAAGGAACTGCCTTTGTTCCATTTAGAACAGCAATGAGGGAAGCTGCGGATCTCCAAAAATGTAAATGGTGTTTTAATTTTATATTTTAAAAGTCAGTCATCACTCCTAAGGTGCACTAGCACAGGGTAAGAGAGAGTTGCCTAATTTACAGCAAGAGGTATTAGGTTAAATAGCGGGGCTTCATTTCTGAGTGTGTGGATGTTTGCAGAGGATAAACACAATCTCCTATTTCCATATACATATATATATATGTATTTGCCTCCTGAAGCTGATGAGGTCTTGGTGGCTTATTAGTGGGCTTCCTGAAAGCAGCCTCAGCTTGCATGGACTACCCCAAATTAACTAGAAATGAGTTAATCAAATATCCCAAACTGATCTAGAATAAGGACAATTGGCACCAGACACACCAGGTGAAAATGCTGGTCATAGTTTCAATATTAAAAATACTTTGGAAATTCAGAGGTTCTGAAAGTAGGTGTGTTTCACCACACATCTTTATTTCAGTTTTTTATCATAGGAAATAGCCAGTCAGACTTTGGGGGGGAGGGCAGGTTAAAGCTGCTTCACATCCATTATAGAATTCCTGTAAAGAGATGTGGGGGAGAATGGGTAAGTTAGCACAGCAAGAGAGACAATTCCCAAGTGTCCAAATTTCAGTGAGTTAGTTTCTGTTTGGTAAACAAATATAAATACCCAGAACTTGCCATCAATAACAGAGTTAAATATGTCATACTTTTTGACTCTCAGGTTTATTAATTTGGTTCTCTGGGTTATTTTCAGTTTATATGAGATCCAGACCAGCTGAGCATCACCAGCAGTGAGAGGTGAAGCACTTCAGTTTTGATCTTTGTTTATTTTTGGATAGAGCCATATTTCCATCTGCCTTAGATGGCATCCAGCAGAATTCCATTCTCTTAGAGATTTTTAAAAGCTCAGTGATGCTCCAGCATCCTGTTCTCTAACGTTATAAATTAAGCGTGACGTGAAAACTCCAAAGCAATGAGACAGTTGATGCTGGAAGTTGTGCTTAGAAAAGGTGCTTTAGAGACACGTGTCACCCTCAAACCCACAGCGGGCAGTGCTTTGTCTGCAGCGGGCAGAAAAATGAGATGATCTGATTATTTTATGAGAGTGTCAGTGTTGTGCCATTCCACCTCCCACATATCTGTTGGCTTGGCTGATCTGCTCTGATTGTGCCCTATCAGAACCACAGAGATGCCGTGTTTACAGCACAAGCGTGACACCACTGCAAAGCACCTGCACCGATGTTGGGGATAACGCAGGAGGTGGGCACTGCCGTAATGCTGAGCTTATTCCCACTCCTCAGCAGCAAACACTATCAAAAAGTCCATCAAACAGCTCTGCTTTCACAGTGACTGTGCGCGTTTGAAATTGGCAATTGAAATAAAAATGAAATTTCTTACAAAAATCACTTCACAAAAGAAGTTTGGTGTTTTTATTCAGAGGTGTGTTTATTAAAAGCCCTTGAGACAAATACCGAGAACTGAACATTGTGGGATAAATCATACTGGGCACAGATGAGAAATGTGCAGGGATTAAAACCAATTTGCCACTGTTCCAGGCACTGAGGATGAATCCTGGCCTGACTGAACTTGCAAGTAACAGGCCCCTGGATTTCAATGAGATAATAATTTGATCCATGCGATTGCTTCTGTCTCTTTCTTTGATATTGCTGTAATTGCCTCTTCTCCTTTAATCCAAAACAACTGAGATAGAAAGGAAAAGCCACATATGTTTTTATAAGAAAAGGGCAATATATAATGTTAAAAAAATGTTTCATCAAAGGTGCAACCATTTAAAATGCAAAACAGATACAGTAGAGAGGTGACAAATTCAAGTTCTTAGGGGTTTTATTTAAGATCTTTCAAGTATTCATTTGCCAGGAATACTTGTTTAATTTTTTTAATGTATTCAGTTAGTCATATTCAGTTCTCTTTTATGTCCACTTCTCATGAATCACTTGACAGATGGACTTCTACAAGCACATCCCTCTGGGGAAAGTAAATTTTGAGTCATAATAAGAACATAAGACGTGCCATACTGGATCAGAGCAAAGGTCTATCTAGTCCATACCCCGGACCTGTCAGTAGCCAAGAGCAGTATATTAGATTTTAACAGTAATAACTTTGATCTTTCAGCGAGTATTAAATTGGTGACTAAGCAGAAAATGAAAGGAAATCCCAAGAGGAGAGCTTTCCAAAACTCAGGAGAAACAGCAAGCGAGGCCGTGTGTCCCCGTGCCTGGAATGTCTGTGTCTCACAGGGACAGGCACAGCCCAGGCACACGGGGCCCCAGCAGGGTGTTGTGTCCCAGTGTCACCAGTTTGCTCTGTTCTCCCACCCAGCCGCAGCAAGCGGCTCCGGGTGACTATGGCCAGTTGTTCTGCTCCAAAATGGAATGTGTCCTTAAAGTCCAGCAACGGGAATGAAACGTGGAGGAAAAAGGAATGGCTGGAGGAGGGAAGAACGCAGAGTGGGCACCAGGAGGGTGGGGCGGGGGCAGTTCGGCACTAACGGGGGTCAGCAGTTCTTCCCAAAGGGATGGTCTGGGTTTAGGAACTTGGTCTTGCACGCAGCACATTGGCAAAGCCTAAAACCTGTTCTCTCATTTCCAGCCAGAGCTCTGTTTGTTCCAGCAAGACTGTAGTTAGAAGTTCTCGGGATTTAGCTCATCTTTAATTGCTGTTGTCTCAATTAAATTGCTTCTGTGATAACAACAGCCCTCCTGGAGACCCAACAGGAACTTGAACACACTGTGAGTAAATTAATTGTGTAAATTATGAAGTTTACATCTACTGGTTGTTGCATTAAAAGCTACATAGAGAACACATACTTTTTGTACCCTTCCTACTTTAGGAAATCTTACGGAAAAGGTGTTTAGCCTGCCAAAAATCTGCAAGGATCACTGATAATTTGTTGATCAGCATTAGGTTCATTAAATCTACGCACTTCATTATCTGATTAATTCACAGGCAGGTTTGTAATCAGTGATGAAATGTTTAAGATTCTACAGCTCTGGCCTCCACAACCTCCTGCAGCTCATTAGAAAAGCTAATCAGATTGAATTTTCCACCATGCTGTTTATTGTAGCCCTAATGGAAGACAATCACTTTAAAATTACACACTTAGCAGGTAATTTCTAAAAGCCATAAGCCATGGAAGCTCTGTTCTCCCTGGGCTTTTTGTCTTTCTTTATTAGAGTACGGTAAGCAATGGAGAGGTCTGTTAGAATTTAAAGAGCTATTTTGCAATATTGAATGCAACGTAAAATCTGCTGAAAAAATATTTTTGTCTTTACTGTGTTTCTTGACACCTGGGAGCCCCTTCAGAGATGGGCAGTAGTGTGTGATGAGTTTGATTTAAAACTTAGAGGGATTTCCTGCTTTGTGATTTGATTATTCGAAGAATTAAGAACTTTCTTCATGTCCTCTTACCTTGAGACGAATAGCATTAGTAAAAAAGCAGAACAACTTTTTGATCTTTGGGTTTCACAGATCAGTTATAAACACTGTTGTGCTGGAAATTTCTGAACTAGGTCACTAGTGTGATCTAAAGGAAAATGATGACAATGTTTAATCATGAAGAACCAGAAATTAAGGTGTCTTAAAATGTATTCTTAAATTTTTAATACTAGAATTTCTGTGAATTATGAGAAGTGGCAGCTGAAGTTGACAGTCACCTCTTACACCAGCAATATTCCTGCCACTGCTCTGTTTTTCTGAAGGATAAGTGAACTGGAGAGTGCAGCAAGGGACAGTCAGCACCTGAGTGAGAAACACTGCTATCCCACCTGTGATGGAAAAGGTCCTTTCAGTAGAGTGTGAAGAACCACGGACTGGGAGACAGGTCCAAGGGGGCAGAACAATTCCTCTGGCCCACTCTACTGCTTTTTCCATCACACGGACAACAGTCCCTTGGTGCTTTGACTGTCATATGTGTTAGTTTCTTATTTTAATCCATTAAAGGGTGGGCTTTCCTGTGACTTATCATAAGATCCTGATCTAAACCTTCCCTGCCAAGCCACATCTCTACCTATGTGCAATAAGGTATAAGGGCATGTCCACAGAACACCATGAAGAAGGTGCATTTCTGATACAGATGAATCCTTTCACCAACCAGCATGTTCTAAATTTGCCACCCTCGAGGGCTGGATCCTGCTTTAGGGATCTGTCTGCTTGTCACGGGCCTGACTCTATGAATAAACAGCAAGTTGCTCCTGCCAGCTCTGATTCCTCCTTCTGCACGGATGTGACAGCTTGAACAGTGAGCACCAGTTGTGTTTGGGTCACAGGAATGAAATGTGCTGTGCAGGAAAGGTCAGGGGTAAAGTCATAGCAAAGTATATCCCCTTCAGTGGATGACACTCCTGCCTTTTGTTGGTTAGAATAATATTAGGGGGTTTGAAATACTGGACTTATAAAAATAGACTTGGGTTAATGCTATGTTATTGCACAGGATCTGCTCCACCAAACTGAGCTAAGTAGGAGGGAAGGGCACTGTTGGTGCATCCAGCCTGTGTCAGCTTCGCTCTAAAAGAGTATTTCTTGCAGTGGGGCAAGGACGAGTGTTCAGGCTCCATTGTGTGGGGTTACCTTGTGACCACCCTGTGGGTTGCTGTGTGTGTGTCTGACAGAGACAGTCCCAGGCATCTTGCAGACCTGTGTTCTCAAAGGGCTGGATTTCCCCCGTCCTCAGCAGTCACAGCCTGTACAGCAAGGAAATTTAGTTCTGAGGGCACAGGTATAGGCAAATCCTCAGCTTGGCAGTCTGGGTGGTTCTCTCTGATTTTGTGCAGGAAGTGTGGATCCTGAGAAGTGGTGCCTTTCTCCAAAAGTGGCTTATTAAAAACTGTGTTCAGCACTGTGGTTCATTCTAGTGCCTTTCAATAGCTCCTCAGGTTAAAACCTGAGTGTGAAAGAAATACATCTTTACTATAAAACTGGGGGATTGGGGTCTGTTTAAATATGGAAATGAGACATGACAGTTGTCTAATGCCATGTGAACGTGCAGTTGCTTTTGTGCTATTTTGAGAATTTTGACTAGTCTGGCTTTGTGCATCTTGCTGAAATTTCCATTGCTTTAATTAAAAACAACACCCTTGGAGGCCATTGCCAAATGATAGCACCTTTGTCCTCCATTCACCTCCTCGTGGTGAGCCAGGGTGGCTCCATGGTGGCACCTCACAGCTAATGCCCAACAGAACAGAGCCAAGCTCAGTTCCCAGCTTGCAGCAACTGGTAGGAATCTAACCCGACCTGTAGCTGATGAGCCGGGAGTTCCTGGCTGATCCAGCTTGCAGCAGCTCTGTGGGGCCCTCTCTCATTCCCAGCGGCTGCTGCTGAATGTGTGGGCTCCAACTGTCCCGTGGCTTCCCCGCAAACGACACAGAAGCCACCCCCAAGCTGCCCCTGATCCACCTCCCTTTTCTCCTCACCTGATCCACCCCCCTTTTCTTCTCCTCTGACATCCCCCCCCTTTTCTCCTCTGACATCACCCCCCTTTTCTCCTCTGACATCACCCCCCTTTTCTTCTCCTCTATCCCCCCCCTTTTCTTCTCCTCTAACATCACCTCCCTTTTCTTCTCCTCTGACATCACCCTCCTTTTCTTCTCCTCTGACATCACCCTCCTTTTCTTCTCCTCTGACATCACCCCCCTTTTCTTCTCCTCTGCTATCACCCCCTTTTTTTCCCCCCGATACTGGCACCCATTTTCTTCCCCCCTGACCTCCCCAGGCTCATCTTCAGGGCCCTTGCTGGCTCAAGATCAAACAAGAAGTACCAAGGTATTGTAAGGATTGGAAACTCTCTAGAGTTTATATGCTATAGGAAGAGCTGCACTTTTGCTTCTACATGTCTGGAGTTTTGTAACCTGGTCCCTTCCATTATACTGAAGTTTGGATATTTCTTTGTAACACAGCAGACATTAAAAAAAGAAAATAAATAAATAAAACCCCCCCACACACACCCCTAAAACAGAAGCACTGAAGCACAGGATCATTTCTGCACTGAAGCATCCCTAAATAGACTTATCCAAGGAATCAGTATTGGAAAGTCAAGTTTGGCTCAAAAATGAGGTTGAAATAAGCTTTTCCAAACCGGAGGCAGATACAAAGATGTGCGTACAAAGTAAAAGAGACATGACGGAGGTCTGATCACGGCTGCGATCATTGCGTTGCGGCCGGGAGGGCCAGCGGCAGCGGCGCGACACACAGATGAAGGGCAGGCGCTTTGCTGGGAGCTCTCGGTAAGACCCCCGGGAGGCGGCCCTGGGCCGGCCGAAGGGAAGGGAGTGCGGGGGCACGACCGGCCCCGGGCTGGGGCTGCGCGGGGCGCTTCGCCGGGCTCTGCTGCCATCTAACGGTGTCCCTGCCCCGGGGCACGCGGCGCCCTGGCTCGGGCGGCAAAGGGGGCTATCCCAGAACACACAACTCGATGGAAGACAAGAAGCGGCTTTGTGCCAGCAGTAAGCTGGAGTTTCCTGTATTCTGCACCTCCCTGTAACGCCACAAATTGTAAATATTTCAAAAGCGTATTCTAAATTCCTGGTGGGTCTTTGGGTGCTTGTACAGGCAGGGCAGCAGGCAGGGCAGCAGGCAGGGCAGCTCGTGGGCAGTGTGAAGGTGCCCGGGGCCATCAGCCCACAGCTGTCCCCACATCTGGAAGGACCGATGGGCTTCTCCACACAAACCAGTGGAGCCCACCCCACTCATGGCACCTCCCCTTCTCCCCAAAGGGATTCATTTATGAGTTAATTGTTGCCAAGCTAAGGGCTTGCAAGGGCAAGGCCATGCAAGGGCAAAATAACTTGAAAAAAGTTTTACAAGTTTATCCTTCAGTAAGTGGTGGGTTTAAAATCAATTGCTGAAAAAATACAAGAAATTGTTTATTGTAATCCAGGCTTACTTACAGCAGGCAATCTCCAGTATCTATGTTTGCAAAACCCAAACACCAAACAAATTGGATCATACAACAAACAATGTGATAGATACAGAAACCAACAGTGCTTTAAAAACCAGTAAACCTTCCACTGGTCTAAGCAAATGGTCATATTAAGTAATATTATTTAAATTTAAGTCTTTGAATATTCGCTTATTTTAAAATACTCCACATGCAATGTAGCTGTGAGCCACCCTTTACACCACTTATAGACAGAGCCAACTACACTGGAAATAAGACAAGTATTTGTAAATGAAAAAAATTTAAACTTAACAGGTAAAATAGGGCAACATTTCAAGCAAACAAGTCTATACACAGAAAATTCATTAATCAGATAGAAAAAACCAAAGGATTTTTACTATAAAGTGCACAACAGGTGACTGATTCTGGATGAAATTTGGTATAGGGGGACTTTCACATATGGGTAGAAATGTTGCAAAATCAGATCCTCAGTGCCAGATGAGTAAAATCCTTCCTTTTGAAATCTGTCCTAAAGGGAACCTTTTCGTTAGTACGTATAATCCTCATAGTGTGCAAAGTTATTTAATCCATGTCTTAGCTGAAGAATGTTGCTGGCAGTCATTTCTCTGTGCAGTGTTAATTGAGACATACGTATTTAGGGTACAAATATCTGTACTTAGATCTAGAGGTAGAAAAGAATTGGTACATTAATCCTACACTTTAGAAGTCCATTTAAAAACTACTTAGTCAGAACAGGAAATGGTGCACTTTTTTGATTTTCTAAATCCAGCCATCGACAGATCTAAAGAGGAGAAGACATATTTGTGTGTTAACAATTAAAGACAAGAAAGTTTAATTTAGTTTTGGGGGGGAGAGTCCATTAACTAGTACAAATTTCCTGTTTCATCCAGTAAAATTAAATTTAGGGAGAATGACTATGTGAGGTTTCTTCAACTACTTATTGTTTGTACAATGGAGTCTCTCACATAAACCACCAGGGCACTTCCAGTGCTGGAGGTGCAACCTCTGCCCCTCTCTGACATGCCCAGCAACTGTGTTCCTTTGGAAGATCCTCCTTCATTGACTGTCCCTGTCATCAGCTGACCTGCAAAGCATCCCCTGCTGGGCCAGGCTCCATCTGAGCACCAAGGGGAGCAGGAGGGAGTTGTGCGGATGGAGCAACAAATCCCCTTGTTGCTGAATTCTGCGCCTGCTGCTCTTGGTTAATGTGTTGTTTCACATCTTTAGGTCACACTTTCACTTTTGCTCCTTGCTGAGGGTTGGGTTCGAGCTTTGGGGGACAGACCACGAGATCTCTGCCTTTGACACATCACTGTCACTTTCATTGAGGTACCCAGTGTGTAAATAATCACTGCTTGGCATCCAGGCGACCTGTGTTGAAACAGGATAGTTCTCCTAAGTGTTAAACGTTTTGGAGCTTTTTGGAAGCCTTTCTCTACCAGGATGCCTCTTATCTGAATTTCCTTTTTCTGTTACACCTTGAACTAGAATTTGGTATGTCTGATTTTTAACAATCCAAGTCTTCAATCACTGCTTGAGTCTCTGAGCTGACTCTCACATTCTGCCTATAAAAACCCCATTTAATATCCACACAGCCAGCACAAGTGGAGGCTCTGGGCCAACAATACCTCTTGCAAATTGTTTGATTAGAGTGAGATTTCTTGGATAAGGTACTGACATGTGATTACGAGGAATCTCTGTATCTCCTGTCTATCAGCCAACACAATGACACCAGTTCCTCTGTCAAGACCATCCCTTTTCCCTCAATTGCTCACACTTCTGCTATAAAATCTCACTTTGTGATCTGCATTCTGCAAGAGCTCTCTTGGCTCTGGAGACTCAGTTGTCATCATGTCATCCTTTGAAACTTCTACCACATTAGAGAGGACCTATTCTCCTCTGCCATCTGTCAGCTGTCCCTCAAATAAACACCCCTGTCCATGTCTCAAGAGCTCTCAGCCACATCTCCAGGGGTCAGAGGAAACTCTCCTTCAGGCTGCTCCTTAGGTCCACCAAAAGGTCATAGCTATGTTGAGCTAAGAATACTCTAAATCTTGCAGCTCGTTGTCTTGGAGACTTGGATTAAGGAACATTTGTCTCTTGCTGATTCCTGTGTCTCCTTCAGTGGCCTCATCGGAAAGAAGCCAAGACCTGATTGCCATGAAAGTGGTCTCATGCCATTATCTGGATCTTTCTTCCAGTTCCTGGGTAGTAGAAGTGGTTTAGTGTCCTTGTGCTGCTTTGCCTCCTGCCACACTTGCAGAGATCTCCCCTCCCTCAGAGGCAGTTCTTCTTTTGAAGGATCCCTCCAGCCCTACAGGTACCCTGGGGGTGGCTGTCCCCGACTGCCCCTGCTGCCAGGCAAGTAAGCACTAAAACCTGCATTCTGGGCACTCTTCATTGTCCAATTAAATCAGGGATACAACATGGAAACCACATCAAAAAACAAATTTAAAAATGCAGAACCATTTAAAAAACAGTTTAACAAACGGCCTGGGTTTATTGCTGACAGACAGTACGAGGTACAAGGGATGGAATTCTGTCTGAAAGGGAATTCCTGCTGCTTCTCCGGGACTGTACAACGGTGTGTCCTGACTGTCTGTCACCAGCATCCAGGTGGGATCCAGCACTTCGGGGGTGGCTGCACAGCCCCTGGTCATCCCCAAGACGTGCATCACTGTCAGATCTGCTCTGGGTCCAGTCTGATACCAGACACGGAAAGGATCCAGGACCCTGGCAGCAGGTATGTGAAATGTGCCTACTTCTGTGCAAACTCCTCAAACACTCTGCTGTAATATGGGATTTCAACATTAAGTGTCAATTTGTGAGGACAGCAACACTCAGCACAGATTTCTTAAGAACTGGCTGAGCTATTGTTACTTGTAGTGTGGGTGGTATTTTTGTCTTGTTAAAGGAAATGCAGATTATCTTATAATTATCCCAGCTACTTCTGACACTCTATTACAAGCTATAAATTCATGGATTAAAACTACACATAGTAATTTCAGAGTTCCCTGTGGTGTTTCTAGTACAGTCTCTGGTGTCTGGTGGCTGTGTCTCAGTGCAGGTATACATGAGGGTCTGAATAACTGTGTTTTGGGGGAAAATCTTTAGAGAATGCATGGAGATGGATAATAGACTTGGAAAATTATGCAGTCAAACAAAGATAAGCTGAAGATATTAATAGAATTTGGGAAAATAAAGAAATTAAGATAGTCTTTGAAGCAGTTTGATTTTTGTATTTGTAAACATCTGGAAAATCAAATGTAAGAACTGTTCTTCCTAGTTACCGTGGTACCAGATTTAAGTATTTGTACATTTCACAATCATAGAGTCTGGACTCTTTTATCAGATGTCAGCATTTTTAAACCTTCACCACCAGCACCCAGTTCAGCAGCACATCAAGAATCCTCAGAGTGTCTCTGCAGCTCCTGTTTTTGCACAATCTGTGCCTGCCCGGCACGTGTGCGACTTCCCCACCCACTCAGCACACACTTTGCATCTCGATGCTGCTTCCCCAGGAGGGTCTGCCTCTTCGAGCCTCCTCTGACTCCATTTCCCTTGAGTAAAATGAATGCAGTAATATTTGCATTTTTAATAGAAGAACCTTATCGTGATCATCAAATATATTTAATAACTCATTACAAATTATTTCATAACATGCATGTGAAGGAGGTGATATTAGGGGGATTCCTGCAGGTGCTGTATAGCTTACTTCATTAACAAACATTGATTGAGTTTTGGAGCAATAGGCACTATATTAATGCGAAGTATTGATTATCAGATAACTGTTCAGGGGCTAATTTTGTTTACTACACTCTTGTGCTTCATAATTAACAACTTTTGTTGCACTGTCATGAGTTTTTGAAGGCCTTTTGTAATAACCACATCATCTCCTTTTTCAGGTAGTCCGAGTCTGTAAAGCCTATTTTGGAGCTTAGAACTTTTTCGGAGGACTTGCTCTGCCGGACAAGTGTCAGATGAAGTGAGAGCATGAACTGGCACAGGGAAGGGCAAAGGGGACCGAGGGCAGAGCAACTGGAACAACTCCTGAGTGCACGGGGGCAGTGGGGAATGTTGTGGGGAGCAGGTCAGGTGCCCAGACAGAGATGACCAGTGGCATTTCGGATGGCATGTGCCATGTCACAGCGGCCAGCCCGGTGTCCTGAGGGCACTGCACTGCCCCTGCCCTGCTTCAGAGCTGGGGCAGCTTGGCCTGGAGCTCCACTGAAGGGCTGAGGGCACATGGCAAATCACAGTCCTGGTTAATAATGACAGTGACATTTTCTGCCCTTCCACAGCCCCTTTGTCCCGGAGGTGGCAGCGGGGCCGAGCCTGGGCTGGGCCGGGTGGGTTCCAGTGTCAGGCATGGCCATGGCACGGGCCTGTCCGACACGGCCTGTGACCGCAGCGGGTGTCCCTTGTCCCCGAGGAGGATCTGGGGGGTGCACGGCGAGCGGAATAGGGCGCAGCAGCTCTTCAGAGCAGGATCAATGCCTGGACAAGAGGCAGCCCCAACACCGCCGGGCCGGGCAGAGCCGAGCGCAGCCGAACCTGAGCCGAGCGCAGCCGAACCTGAGCCGAGCGCAGCCGAACCTGAGCCGAGCGCAGCCGAACCTGAGCCGAGCGCAGCCGAACCTGAGCCGAGCGCAGCCGAACCTGAGCCGAGCGCAGCCGAACCTGAGCCGAGCGCAGCCGAACCTGAGCCGAGCGCAGCCGAACCTGAGCCGAGCGCAGCCGAACCTGAGCCGAGCGCAGCCGANAGCGCCGTCCCCCCCGCCCTTTCCCGCCCCGCAGCGCCCCGCGGGCCGCGACAACGCCCGGGGATCTCGGGGGGCGCGGGGCGGGCGCCGCGGGCCGCCCAGAGCCCTCCCGCCGGGGGGCTGCAGGGTGACTAAGCAAAGAGGAAGGGCCGGGGGGAAGGAAGCGCCGGGGCATCCCCGGGCGGCGGCGGGGCCCGGCGGGGGGGGGGCCTCGCC
>VWZG01013248.1:31961-63573 GCA_013396735.1 Grallaria varia | reverse complement strand
CGCCTCCCTCGCTCCCTCCCCGCGGGGCGGGCTCGCCGCTCGCCCCGCCGAGGAGCCGTCTCCGAACGCCCAGGGATGAAACAATTTCGCTTTCGTTGTTTGGGAGAGGAGCCTCTTCCTCGTGTGAGTAAGAGGTTTATCGCCCTGAAACATGGACCTGGGTTCAGAAGTTTCCCCACTCGCTGCGGACGTGGTAATGTTTTTGTCTCCTCTCTGTTTGTTCTGAGCCGCGGATGGTGCTTGGAAATGGAAACTCGGCCCCGGCTGGGCTTTAACCGAGAGCACGTTTGGCTTGTTGTAAAATGCCACTCGGGATTATGCTGCTCGTTGTTTAGCTTGAGGAATGAGGTGCTTCTTAGAAGGAAAATGGTCACCGTTGCCCCCAAAGCACATACATTTATTTTATTTTCTGTATATAATTGCCAATTAACATCACAAACTGTAAGCAGTGAGGTTTGCCCAGGACACAGTGGCATAAAATGTAGTCATCTGTAAAATGCTCTGGTAATACCCGACAGGATTTGCATGCAAAGGGCCTGTGAGGAAATCAATGAACTTTGCAGGCCAGTGCTGGGAAATGGAGGGGGATGACCCTGTGGCTGTAGTGGTGTCTCAGCCTTGTTAAAAAAGCTGCCCCTGTGGGGTGTAACAAAACCTGCACTGGGATTTGGCAAGATACTTGAGCAATTCTATTTATCTTTTAATACCAGTTTTACAGCTGGCTTCAAGGATGTGGACCCCCAGTAGGGCTGGAGTTTCACCAGGACATGTAGATGGCAAGTTCTGAACCTGCATTTCCTTAACAGGGCAGATACATAAATAATCATTATAACTTGGTTATTTTGGAAGAAACCAGTAGCTCAGCAGTGCTTCCATAAGGCTTGTTAGTTTAAATGTGCTATAGAGCATTTAAAAATTAAATAGTAGATACTTTGTGTGCAGTGTCACTCTTATGTATTAAATCAGTAGGCATAAACCTTTAGTTGTCCCTAAGGAACCTGGCGAGATGGAATTCATTTTTTATTTCATTTTTGATAGCTGTTATGTTTTACCAGGGCTTTAGTATTGTAATCAATATGTCTGTTGCTTTATACTCAAATAACGTTCCCCTTAGTCTGAGATCATAAACAAAGCCATATAATTTTATGTTTTTGTAAGGCAGCTTTTTTGCCTTTTCTGAAAAAATGAAGTAATTGTTCAAAAGCACATCACTGCTACTCTGTTAGGAAAAAAAAATATATATTTACTTTTTTTCTCTAATTTAAAATAGAAAATAAAAATCTGAAAGGTAAGAAAAATTGTTCTTAATATCTGCGGTACCTCTTGCTTTTCAGCCTCCTCATTTTCACTGTATTTCTGAAATATTAGTACTTTAATCTTTCACTAAAATGCAGTAAAAATGGTTTTTGACAATGTGACCTTATTTTCTAGAAAATTGGTGTGGCAGTTGTTTCTTGCAGGGAGTGGTGTGGGGAGGAAGGAGACACTGATAACTTACCTCTTACATTTTTTTGTTTCGTTTTTATTGCCTAATGTTTGTGGGTTGTGCGTGTTGTGTGTGGGTTTTCTGTGGCCCAAGAGCTGAGAGATGCTCTCTCACACAACTTGCAAAGGCTGTTAAATAAGCAGATCCTTTGCTGCCTCTGGAGAGTCGAGTCAGCCCAAATGGCTCTGGTTTGACCATTCATCTCAGTAGGAACAAAGTAGAGCTCCCGTACGGGTGACATCATCTGGATTGCTGCAGCACGATGGCCAAACTCGCCTGTGTGTCAACCTTAATATCACGGTTTAAGTTCCAAATTCACTTTAATGTAAAGTCCTTCACTGTTGAAGTTTTGCAATTGGGAAGAGTCTGTGGGGTTCTTTCTTGGAGTCTTGGAATGATGAGTGATTATAACTGAAGGAAATAGGGTTTTTCTCTGTGTCACTCAATTACATTTAAAATAATTTAGGATAAGCATTAACTGTCTTTTCTTTGAGCTAAATATCAAGTTTGTCTTTGATAAGTGAGACTAAACGTTAAACCTTTTATAGGTCACATAAAATTAAGCAATTCCCATTTCCTTAAGGTCTTGCAATGTTTTGAAGTACTGCATTTTTTCTGGGCTCATGTCATGCATCATAGTTATTCATATTAATCACTGTGACTCAAAGAGGCTGGACGCAGTACGGCCATAATATCTCACTGTCTGCCTGTAGAAAGCTGGGAATATGAATCTGGCTTCCATGGTCCAAGTGGAAACGGATGTCCTTTCCAGACTGGGGAAGTCATTTGCATCTTTAATTTGCAAACCTCAGTCTGAAAGAAGTGTTAAAAATTTTGTCATTGTACCCATACAGTTCAATTTTAAACATGAATTCAAGTTATAAAGAGAATAAGGTTGACTTTTTATCTGAGGGTGTGTTTGAGCAGATCACATTCTCTAGGCCAAAGACCTTATTTATGGCCTATTTTTGCCAAGCTGTATAGCATCAAGTAGTCTTAGCTGCAGTCTTCCCTCCTGATTCACAGCAGCTCAGTGGAGGTGTGCCATTCCAGGAGCACACCTAGCTTAGCAAAAACGGGGAATAAACATGGCTAAATGACTCATATTCCAGTGACATCTGAGGTGGAGGCTTGATCTGTGAGCCACCATTACACCTCTTGAAAGAGCCAAAGACTCCTCATGAAATGTGAGTGGTGGGAATAAAGGAACCTTCGTCAAGGATGTTCTGTTGTGGAGAGTCTCTCAGGGTTAAAACAGGCAAATACAGAGTGATTATATTTAGGAAAGGATCTAAGGCTTCTCTTTTAAGGGATATGAGGTTTCACAGCTCTTTCGCCTATAAAGCAAATTGTCTCCAAATGTGTGATGGGGAACACGGATCTCCCGGAGACTTCAGGGGAAGGCTTTTCACGGCTGCCACCCACTGATGTAAAACAAGCCCTTCTCCATGTGAGATCTGGAGCTAAATGCTGTGTGGAGCTGCAGAGGGAGGGCTATTTTGGTGCTGGGTACTCATAGTACCTATTTGCAGGTGTAGTAACGTGGTGCTGAGCTGCACATTCCACAGGGTATTGGAGCAGGCTGTGCTGCCCCAGGTGTGGAGCTGTGCCCTTCTATGGTGGCTGCCTCCAGGTGATGGAGCTCAGGTGTCTTTTAGATCTGTGCTTTGGTTTCCTCGTTTTGAGATGTTCAAAAATATTTTTAGTGTTAAGAATTAAAAATAGATTTAAAGAGTAAATAGCACTTCACGTATGAAGTGAGGTACCTAGACAATTATTTTAATCTTATTGTTTTTACTCTGCTTCCATAATTGCATAGTCAAACATTTGTGCAACTGTTGAACTCCATGATAAAACACAAACATGAGGCCACACCCAGGTAGGTGGCCTGCAATCTTCAGGATGCTGTGGTCCTGTAAACATTGCAATCCTCCAAAATAAAGAGGTTTTAAACAACCTTGATGTTTCAAATATAATTCTAAATTGATCCAAACTTCAGTTCTCAGTAACAAGGGACATGTGGTTTGGAGCAACATGTGATTGTCCTCATGCGAAAGTGAGAATATCAAATCATTTTCCTTTTCTGAAACTGAGAATTGACAAAAGGATTTTTAATGAAATGAAAATACTTTTCCAAAAAGTAGAATTGCTCTGTCAATAAGATGTGAGTATAGAGAGCGGTAATGTTGGAGAGGAAGCTTCTATTTCTTAGAAGAACTAGATTCTGTTTGAGTTTTTGGTTGGGTTTGTGGTGGGGGTTTTTTTGTGGTACAGTTATATTTTAAGGTGTTTTAACACTTGTTTGTACTGTAAATTCAGAAAGTTAAACTAGTCAGTTCCTGATCAGGGTTTTGGAGTCTGTTTAGCTTTCTCAGGCATCTTTAAGAGAGTGTAGAGAAGGTAAACAAGTTGTAAACACTAGAGAATTGAAGTTTAGAGTTATTTCACTAGACTTTTGTTTTTTCGTGAATTTAGCAGAATTTCGTGCTTCATGCAGAAGTTGCTGAAGTCAGTATGAGCTCTTACATTTATTCCCCTGTACTAGGATTGTAGTCTTACAGATATTTGCCTTTATTGCATTTTTCTCTCTGGCTTGTTTTAGAGAAGTCCCAGACATTGGAAGATGCACGGATAAAACAGTTTCGGGGTTTTTCAAATACTTAACTACATTTTGAGCTGATACTGCTTTTCTTTTTAATTTCAAACATTTAATTTTGTATTTGATCAGCACAAAGGATTACACAATAGTGAAAATGACAATTTCAAATCCTTGCTCATTGTATATGAGGTAGTGTATACTTTTATGACTACCTTCAGCATTATATACTTGGAGATCAGGTACCTCCTCTGGAGCAATGTTTTCTCCATTTCACGTCCTGTGTACAGCACTCTCTGAGCATTTCCGAACGACAAACATCATTTCTCAACAGAGCCCTGTGAAGTAAGACCTTTCAGTTTTGTAAGTGGGGAACCAATGCAGCAAGGTCACATGCAAGGTTGATAACAGAGTGGGGAATGAAGACTGATTGAAATTCTTACTGCGGCCTTCTAACCTTTAGTTACGCTCCTCCTGTGCTCCTTTAATTATGTTACTTGACAAAATTAAGGGGTGGAGAACAAGAAAGGAAATTAATCTATTTACTGTCTGCCTAGACTCCTAAGTATTATTTTGAAATAAATATCTGGACTGTATCCTTTTACCTCATAAAGTAGTTTTTTGTCCCTTTGGAGTTGCCCAAGCCTGTGTTAAATGTAGTGTTCACTTTTAATCTGTGCTGCTTGAAAGTATTTAGTAGCTCATTCCCTTTTTTCGCAGTACATTTATACTGTAGTTGTGTCTGCCTCTAGCTCTGAAGCAGTTAGATCTTTATTATGGGGTTTGGCAGTTGCCAGAAGAAGAAAATGAAAACAACCTCCCCTCAGACCCTTAAATTGTGATGGTGAAGATGTCACCACTCCTGAATGACTCCCCACTGAGTTGTGGGGACAGTAGTGGGGGGAAAAAAAAAGCGCTATTTGTAAATAAGTCCAACACGGAACTGATTCATTTGGAGTGACATGAATCTTAAACACTTCTAGCATAAGAAAAGACCCTAAATTATAGGAGAAATTACTGTCTTAAGTGCACAGCTCAGGCATGTGCCCTGCTGAGGTGGCTGGGTTGTCCATGGCCTTTGCAGTCCTGCCCGTGTGAGGGATGGAGCTGTTGGGTTTGTCAGCTCTGTCCTGGGCTCAGCTCTGACCCCAGCAGAGGGGCAGCATCCAGCCCTGACACACTCTTGTAAATACACCACTCCTCTGATTTTGGAAGTGATTTCCTGCAACAGCCTCACACCCCAGTTTAAAGAGGAGGGTGGCCTGAATAATTTTTGGCTAGTTCTTTAGTGTCCTCTAATTTAATTCCCTCTCTCATATGGTGGACTTGAGGAGGAAATGGGGAGCAATTTGCATATTTATTTTAAACTTTTTATTGCTTGCAGACAAAGTTTTACAATTTTGTAATGATCTCTCTATGAGATTCTTCCTTAATTCAGCATCCATTTTTTTAACCTGAATCTAACAATAAAATGTAGGTATTTTCCAGAAATGTGAAGCCACGCTTTTCTAATTTGTTTTATCAGATTAATGACATACCTGGATTGTAGAGTCATAGTCCTCCCCTTTTTTGCATCTGGGCAGTTGTTCTCTGGGCCAGCAGCAGTGTAATGCTTTGTCTGAACCTGGGATAAAAGCTCCTGCATGGAAGCTGCTCTCTCACTGGGACATGATGGGGGAGATTTTTGTCATATGCGTGTTGTTTTTAATACAGTAGCTAGAAAATAGTCCAAACTAGTTTTCCTTTCCTTATTTTAGAGTGAAAGTGCTTGTGATGATGCATGTTTATTCATGCTTAAATACCTACTGCTTAATCAGTTTATTTTGTTCTCAATGTTTGATGTGTGACATCCAGAGTGGAAGGGAATTTATCCCTTTTAAGTGCCGTGGAGTGGTCACTTGCCAGGACTTCACGGTTGTGTGTGTGATGGGAGAGAGCAACTGTTGGGAGCGAGTTACTGTGCTGGCCCTGCTGGGGCAGGGTCAGTCTGGGATCAGTCGGGCTCCCCCTGAGCTGCTGCTTTGTGCAGGAGCACTCCGAGGAAGGCACTGCTCTGGGGGATTTGCTCTTCCAGTGATGGTAAAGCACCTCTTAGAGCTGCGATAATACAGGTTATTTTCTTTTTAATATTTCAGTTTGCTCTTTATCCCTATAAATATGATTCATGGGATTATTTTTGTGTGGCTCTTACATGTTTGTCTGCTTTAAGGAAATAGAATAATCCTCTTACATCGTTTTTTAAAAAAACCTCACCCAAACTGTCTGTGACATTGCATAAATCTAGCAGCCATGGAATTTGGGGATTAATCCGTGGGTCTAAACTGAATAGTCACTTTTAGCATCATGAGGATTGTGTTGGGCGTCAATTCAGTATCGAAGACTCCAAGGTGAAATTTCCATGTTCCGGGTATGCTCCTGCTTTTGTAGTTACAGTGGGTAGGAATGTAAATGTTCATTTTCTGATGTGTGACACTCATGTGATTTTTGTTTCCTGTGCATTTGGAAGTCTCATTTTGTCTTTTGGTCTGCATTTTATCATTGTGCTGAGTTTGTGCAAGAGGTTATTGCAAGTATTAAATCTGCCAGTGAAATGCAGAAAGGTTTGATCTGATATGAACATGGAGTTATTTTAGCGGGGGGGGGGGGGGCGGGAAACAAACCAAAAACCCCCATGGACGGTGTAGCACTTCTAGCAGGGAAAGTGCTGGGTTTTGTTTTTCAGTCTGTGGTACCTCTGCTTGTAAGGTGGTGGTTTTATCATAGCAATACCCAGCCTAACTTTGCAAGGTGCCTGTACTCAGTGCAGAGCTGAGCACTGTCACAGCACACCAGTGTTGCTGTATAAGCAACATTTTTCCTAACCTATGCAGCCACCAGGCATGTGCTGCACTTTTGTAAGCACTGGGAAACTTCCATGTTTTGCTGTGGATGACTTTTGAATTTGTATTCAGTTACGTTCTCTTTAAATGACGGAGTTCAACAGCAAAGGACTGCAATTGTTGTGGGAGAAATAAAAGTGAAACCATGAGATGTTTCTTCTTAGGTCTTATGAAGTACTTCAGGAAGCAGTCCCTATACCAGAGCTGATGCATAATTTTAAATAGAAAGATGCTGAAATACTTGTTTTAGTGATACCTGTATCACTAACTGACTAAAAATGGTGTGACGGGTGCAGAAAGATACCTTGTTCAAGAGTGACACAGCTATAGAGAGAGGACTCTTAATGTGTGCTGTGAGCTTTGAATTACCAGAGAGAGCTGAGTCTTGGCTTAGATTGATATTTTTCTGGGTTTGGAGCAATTTAAGCTGATCATGCAGGAATTTGTTCATTTTCAGTTGAAGTAATTGGCCTGTTCAGTGATTTTTATCTGTGTTTAAAACTGTTACAAAATAGTTTTTCCAAATCACTCTTCTCTTTCAGACAAGTCCTTAGATGCATTTTATTTCTGCCTCACAGTGTTAACAATGGCATGTTACCAGAGGTACTGATTTACATGTGAGAAAAAGAAAACATTTTCAAGTGTACTTTTTTAATACTTCATTGTCTGTAATGATGTTAATAACAAGGTATTTTTGTGTTTTCCTGACATATCAAAAGTAAGCTTTTTAATATCTTGTCTTTAGTGAATTTTACTTTTTACAGGTGCAAAATTTTATTTCTTATTTTTGTGGGTTGCCACCATTAAAACCTCAAGCTGCTTTAACAGTAAAGAAGCCCACATTGACCTCTAAGGATTTTGAAAAATAAACATGAGCATCTTGCTTAATACAGTTACTAACTTACACTTAATGCTTTATTTTGCTTTTCAGGAGCTTGAAGAAATCCGCAAATGTGGAATGAAAAACTTCCGTAATATCCAGGTTGATGAAGCTAATTTATTGACCTGGCAAGGGCTTATTGTTCCTGTGAGTACAGATCACTCCTTATTCTTATGAGCTTTAAAATGAGGATCATTTGTATCTCATAAATCCACAGTTTAGTGCTGCTGGTGACCATGAACTAATTCCTGCACCCTGACAAGAATATCTTGTACTATTACAAAATGTGTGCTTCACAGCTGGGGGTTTGGGCAGCAGCTGGTGCATAAATACAAGGTGAGTTTGTGTAGGTGATACTGTGGCACCTGGAATGTGCTCCTGGGTTTAACTCCTGTCGCTCTTCACACACCCTGTGTAATGCTGGGCCAAGAGCGTACCCTTCCTGTCTCATTTGAGTGTCTTCTGTGGTTTGTTTTATCTGAGTCTGATAAGTGTTAGTTGGTGTTTCATGCAACTAGTTTGAAGAGGAGTCCTTGTGTAACTGCAGGGTGTTCTCCTGATCCATCCCTGCCTGGATGCTTTGTTATTTCCACTCTGGTGTTAGTGGTTTGTGTGGAGCAGTTTAGTGCTTTGATAATACTTTGAGGCAGTGTAAGGTTGGTGAATATGACTAATAAAGCAAAACACAAAAATACTTGTTTGTTCCCATTAAAATTAGGAATGTGTGGTGTACAGCAGCTATTTGTAGCAGTTTCTGCTCACCAGGTATGAGTGTAGTGTTTGTTTTGCAAAGGTTTGCAGCATCACAAGTGTTTCAATGTTGATGCAGGGAACTGTGCTCCAGACCTGCCTTTTGGTCTGTAATACACCCTGTGATAGGGGAAGTAGCCTTAAATTCATTGCTGGGATAGTTAGGGGAGAATTTTGTCATTAAATTATACTTCGTGTGGTCATGAATGTGTTGTATGTGTTCAGAGTAGTATAGGTTATGCTGTAGGAGATGTTTTAGTCTTACTGTGTCTTTAGCTGTTTTGGTACTGGAGTTGATGGCTCAAAAATGCAACACAAGCTGGTTGCAAGTGTAATTTTTTCTGAATTTTTGCCTTTGAAGTTTCACGTGCTGTTTGTATTTCAGAAAATGTTCTTGGTTAAGGTTTAATGAAGTACACTGCTATAGGACTAACCAGTTACTGATTATTAAACTCTATAACTGGGCATTACTTTGGTCAGCTGCTTAATAAAGGTGTGAAAGATAAAGGTTAATGTTTTTTAATTGTGTTCACACAGAATTTCTGTGAAAGGTAATGTAAAGGTGAGCTGTAAAGCTTTCAGAGCTGTTGTTTATGACATGTTTTGTTCTTCAGAACAACTGTTAGTTTTTAAGGGTGTTCACTCAATTGAGAAGCAAATTTGACATACCTGGTCAACTTATTTTCCTGTTCTAAATTGTAGAATAAGGTAGTTTGTGTTCTGTGGGTGGCCAAGGTACATTATTTGTTCAAGTTCAACATCAAAGCAAGACTATCTACCCCAGGCTCCTTATTCTTGCTAGAGGTGCTCTTGGTGTACCATGAATTTCATTTCACTTCACTTTATAAAAGTTTGCCCATAGCCAGCAGTTTTGATTGAGCAAAAATACTCCAGGTGAATGCAAGTCATGTTTTAGTATTTAAAGTTCTATTTCTCTTGTCAATGTCAAAATAAATATAACAAATAATTGGAAATTAATTGCTTGAATAGTCTACATATGGTTGTTTCAATGTATTGGTGATGTAATAGTGAAGAAAATGGATGTTTTTAAAGGCAGGTCACTTCCTGTGTCAGTTCACTGAACATCCTCACAAATTACAGCTTGTGATGGAGGCAAGAACAAGTGAGCCATGGGGGAAGAAGGCACTGACTGGCTGAGTTGTCACCACCAACAAAAGTATTTGTTAAACTTCCAAAGCTTTTAGGATTGCTTGGGTAAAAAGTGATTTTAAAGCCACTGTAGGTACTTCTTCCCCTGAAATTGTGCTGTATTTCTTAAAAACACACAACCAGATTCTCCATATGAATGAACCTAAAATTAAATGTTTTCTGTTGACTAATTTTAATTGAACACTCTCCACCCACAAAGACTGGTAAATCCTGGAGTGGTTTGATTGCAGGGAATGGTCTGGTTGCTAATGGAGAATGTGTGTACACTTTACACCAACTGGAAACTCTGATCCTTTGATTCACGTTCCCAGAGTGTTTGGAAAGGCCTCATTCCACAGTTACTGTTTTCAGTGCAGAACAGTATTTTCATAAGCTTTAAATGTAGCAATGGTTTATTTTTCTTCTGCCTCCCTTCTGCACTTAGTATCTGAAGCAGTATCAACAGTCTGACAGTTTTTTTAAGTGAAATTCTGGACATTGTTCTTTCTGTTTCAGCATGGAGAACTTCACAGTTCTCTCATCGTGCTCCTTCAAAACTGATCTGATAAGAGTGGGTGCTAAAACTGCATACAAATTCAGAATGTTCTCATCAGCAGACACAGTGAATATCTATCTTTAGTACCAATGAATGCTCAGCAGATTTTTGTGTAGTCAGCACAAAAATGTTCTCAGAACATTTAGGGAGAACTGACAAACCAAATTGCTTTGCTGCTCATGCCACCATGTTGAGACACCAAAATATAACTGTGTTCAGAAAACCCCTTTCCCTTGTCAGCATTCCTGGTTGTGTCTTGGAAAGGGTTTACAGTGTTTTTTGAAATACAAAGTTGGGAATAAAACTACCTGTTAAATAGGGCCCTGAGTTGGGAGTAAACAGGGTTGGATGCTTTCTTACCAGCAGTGTCAGCCAGCTGCAGGACAAGGGCAGTCTGGTTTTTCCAGGGTGGATTCAAATGTACAGGCTGTACTGCCTCTCTCCCCAAATAGGATTTGATGTTCCTGACACACAGATGTGGCAGTAAATGTTAGACGAAAGTGCCTTTCAAAGAGGTCATCTGATAGATCCAAGTCCAGACTGTGCTTTTTTGACTTGTGTTCCTCAGCATGTGCCATGTTCTTGACATTCTGCCTTCCTGTTGCAGGACAATCCTCCATATGATAAAGGAGCTTTCAGAATCGAAATCAACTTCCCAGCAGAATATCCATTCAAACCTCCTAAGATTACATTTAAAACAAAGATCTATCACCCTAACATCGATGAAAAGGGGCAGGTTTGTCTGCCAGTAATTAGTGCTGAAAACTGGAAGCCAGCAACCAAAACTGACCAAGGTAGGACTCCATGAGGAGAGAGAACTGGGTATTGAGAACCTTTGTAGTGTGTTTAAATTTTAAAGCTAATAATGTCAGCTTGTCAACTGCTCAGTGCTCTTGGGGTGTTATTTGTTTGTGTCATGAACCACATGAGGTGAGCACGGTGTGCGGCTCTTGTGGAATCTCATGTTGTCACTGGAATGTGAGGTGATGGCACTGACGTGTGGCATTTTCACCTCCAGGAAACCACAAAATTCCTCATGACCCAAGCATTTATTGAGGTTGTGCCCTTGGCGTACTTCAGAATTTTGGTAGTAGTTTGTATGGGGGTTATTTTGTGTTTCTTTTTAAACAGTGACTTCAGAATCCAGAGGAGTTCAATACATTCCTGGATGTTTGAAAGAAAGGCTCTAGCACTTCAAGGCTTTGTATACTTTATAATGTGCCAAGAGTTCAGTGATTTGAACATATGTCTTGAAATATCAAGGAAATCATAAACAAAATCTGAAATTATAAGACATATTAACTTGTAATTCTAAAAAGATCACTGCTGTGATGCTTACTGTGTACAGTGTCTTTGGATAAGAATTTAAACATTTTTAAGGAAAAAAGTTTCATCAGGTTCTGTGACAGACTGAGAGTGTGATTTCTGTTGTTGTCTGTTGTTGCTTTCATTAGTTGTTGGGGTGAGAATTTCCTGTTGTCCGGCAGGTAATGTTTAGTTGGATATTAAGCATTTATTACTGTACATTTAGAGCAAACATCCTTGCAAAAAATGCTTATTTTTTAAAAGTATTAATTCAAGTGAGTAGCAGCTTAGGGCAGTGCGAGAGCCTCAGTGACACTGAAGTGTCCTGCTCCATAGGAGAAAGTGTTTCTTTCTTCCAGGCTCCTCTTTAAGGTTGTTTTCACTGGAACTGTGCTCCTGATAGGAAACTGGACTTAAGATTTCTCCTTCCTGTGTACTCCTGCTAATAGAAGTGCTTACAGTTGGTGTGATCTTGCCCAAAAAACAAAACAGGAAAATTCCTGTAGTTTTTTGAGAAGAGATGAAGCAGCTGAATGTTGGTGAAAGTGGAGGTGGCAGCAAAAAGAACCTGTTCAACTCAAATAGGACAGCGAAGATCTTATGATTTGTTGTAGATTTTTCCCAGAGTGTACAGGACAAAGATCCTTGGAAAAAGAGAGATGGAAACAATGTGTAGAAGGTTTCTGTTAACACCTGTCTTGGTCCTATCAGTCTTTTCTAGTTAAGTAAAGGAATTACATGTCTCTACCCAGCTTGAAATGCAAGCTGGTGTTAGCTGGAACTGCTGAAGCAGTTGTTTGCATGCAGGAAACAGTTGGTGTCTCCCTGAGGAGCAGCAATTCCCTTTTTATCTGAGAGAGTGAATAAAAGCTGTGCTAAAACCAGACTTTGGAATAAACCCTGGGTGCCAAAATAATGCAAATCTCTCATTGTCTGCTGTGTTGTGGTCTTTTGTCTTTTAACTCCTTCTTCAAAAAGTGATTTTAGTGTCAACATCTGTTGTTACTACATGGTTGTATGAACTGTGACAATGTTATTACAGCCCTGCTTAAATGCCTGTTCCTTTTTCTTCAGATTTCTTCTGCATTGAAAAATTCTTTTGTCTGTTTGGGCCTTCCTCAATGAAATAGTGTGACATTATTAGTACAGCATCAAAGTGATCAGTTTTGTTCAGTCAGGTGTTAAGAAAGTACAAAGATTAGGTTCATCATAAATCATTAACTCACCTTTCACATAGTAAATATGCATCTTACTGCTGTGCTTTTTATTAATTTATGCTTAATACTAAAAAATACTGTTACGGCAATATAGTTCTTAAATGCTGTGGATATTGAGGCAGTTCCTGTTATGACAGTCTTGTTTTTTTCTGGCTTGTGTGTTTCTTACTGTGTTATTGAGGTCATTGAACACACATTTTCTCTATAGTGTTTAGCATGTTTTGCTCAGTGAGAAGGGATGGTCAGTGCAGTGTTGCTGCTGGTTTCATAAACAGTCAGTTATAATGTGCTGGCAGTTGTCAGTCCAGGACTGGTGAGCTACTGTGAAGGAAGCCAATATCGATTCTACATTCCTTAGATAGTTTGTTGCAGTTTCAACTCGGATTTGTGGTAGGAAATGCCCCTGTTTAGCAGTCCAGATTTGAGTATTTGGTTTGAGGTATGTTCCTCTTAGGTAAGGGTGGAAAAGAGTATGAGCTTGACAAGATCAGTGCTCCAAAAGAAGCCACTCTGGTATTCCAGCATCTGCTGGAGGGATAAGCATTGTAAGAACTTGCGTTGCAAGGGAGAATCCAGTTGATCTGCTAAGTAGACGTTTCAGAACAAAGGACAGGCTCTGCCTTTGCACAGCACGTGGCTGAGCTGTGAACTCCCCCTGCAGTGTGGGGCAGGTGACAGTGTTGGATGTGAGTGCAGGAGGAGGCAGCTGGCCCCGTGTGCAGTGCACTAAGTGGCCAGGGTTTGTTAGACTCGCCCTGGCAGCGCTGCCCTGTGTTCCCCTGAGAAGCCCAGGCTTACCTCAGAGGAATATCGCTGGTGCTGTTGGCGCAGGGGGGTGCTCTTGTGTAGCCCTGCCCAGGACACCTCTGAGTGACAGGACAGGGGCACTCCCAGTCCTTGTGAGCCTTCGGTGGCAGTGAGGAATGTGTGAGGAAAAAGCAGCAGTAAATGTCAGTGCAGGGTGCGAGGCTCGCTGTGTAAATGTCAGGTGCAGTTCTGTTTCCTGAAGAGGGACAGTTCCTGGGTGATAGGGCCCTGAGCAGGGGGAAATGCACCTTCAACTCTCACCCCTTCGTCTGCCCAGGGCATCTCTACCAGGCAGTTGAGAGTGAAGGGAAGACTTGCCTGCTGTTCACAGGGTAATTGAGAGTCATAGGGAAATAAAGCTGGAAAAAAGGGTTTCCAGAAGCAGGCCCAGTCACAGGTGCATCACTGTGACAGGTGTTGGGGAAGATGCTTTATGGTGGAAATTCCATCTTTACCCAATCCCTTTAGATGAATTTGTCTGGAAACTTTGATTCTTTTCTCAGCCATAGGAGAGCATTTATGGGATGCCAGTTACATGGGAAATCATTTGTAGTGCACTTTGGTCTCTATTCATGTTGATTTTGTTTACAAATACGATTTTCTGGTGTTCATTCATGGTCATTGAACTAAATCTTGGCATATTGCTCCAGCTTACTCACGGCCTGCGTTTGAAAAGGCCCGAGATTTATGGGAATGTATTTAAATGCAGTTAAAGCTCTTTTCTTACTGGGGAATTTTGCTTACGCTTTGACTTTTAAAAATTAACTATTTTTGTGTCTGACAGTATTTGTACTTCTTTTGACAGTAATCCAGTCCCTCATAGCACTGGTGAATGACCCACAGCCCGAGCACCCCCTCCGGGCTGACCTAGCTGAAGAATACTCTAAGGACCGTAAAAAATTCTGTAAGAATGCTGAAGAGTTTACAAAGAAATATGGTGAGAAGCGACCAGTGGACTAAAATCTGACACAGCTGCTGTCAGCAACTATGATAGAAGATCGGAGCAGTGCATTTGAGACACCCCGTAAAGCAGGACTCTATGGAAAATTGACAAGTGCCACCTTTCGGTGTGAACTTGTGGCTGTTACTAACTTTCTACAGTTTTCTTAATCAAAAGTGGGCTAGGTAACCTGTAAAGAAAGGATTAAAATTTAAGATGTTCTAGTTCTGCTTTCTTTGTTTAAAAATCACTGCTTCAATATACTTTAAAGTATGCTGTTTTCTTTTTCTTGTCAGAATTTATCAAAAATATCTTAGACTTATATTCTGCCCTTAAATTGAAAAGGTTGTGGCTGTCATTTCTTATTTTTCCTTGCAGTTCCCACTATCTTGAGTTCACTCATTGAATTTTATCCCCTTCCTCAAAGTGATGTCTTAGGAAAAATATCCCAATTCTGGCAGAAAATGATTGAGTGTTTGGCAGTTTCGTTTACTTTTCTTTTTAAATGTTGCACTGTGCTTTGTGGGACTTGTTGCAAGTTCCCCTGAACTTCAGTTTGTAACATAATAAACAAAACCCAACCCCACAAAACCAATCAGAAATAATGTCTGGGTCTGATGTAAATCTGGCCAATGTCTATTAAACGGGGAAACCCAAGTTTTTGTGTGCGTCATTGAATTAGAATATGGCTTATGTTCTGCTTTTGGCAAACTTTAGGAAAAAAATCTAGCAAACAAGTAGTGAAATGTGATTGCAAACTTACTTCACTTCTATCCTTAATACCTATGCAGAGCAGCAGGAAACATGCACAGAACAACATTGCAACCAGTCCAGGAGAGTGTCAGAAACTGAGGACCAAGAGGTACTGAAGTGATAAACTGGTTTTTTGAGTTTAAAACTTGGAGATGTTAGTTTTGAATTCAGGAACTAAAGGTAACAGTACTGCTGTCACCTCTGAATGTTTTCCATCGGAATGCGTAAGAAACACCTGTGTTTATGGGATGGCACTTGTGCCTCTTCCCAGCCCCATTGCTGCTCCTGTGTTTAAGCGCATGGGATGGGTGATTCAGTGAGTGTTCAAGTGTTATCCTGGCATTGTGGCTTAGTCAGGCAGAGCTGTTCTCCGGCTGCTCCGGGCACTCCTATGCATGCTGAAGGAAGCCCTTTCTGTTCAGCACTGAGCATCCTTTGCTGTGTCCCTCTGCTTGTCGCCTGCCTCTTCTCCCTAGTCAGTCCAGTGTGATTGTAGCTCCAGAGTCAAACTGCCACACAGTCAAAACTGCCGTGTCCCCCCCTCCAGCTGGGGTCTGTCACTGATCAAACAGATTATCTCCAGAAATCCATCGGTATCTGGGAGCACATATCATTTTGGTGTGCAGGAAATGTGTCAGAAAATCCCTGACACCTGGGTGGTTGCCTGTACTCTTAAATTCGGTTTTAATACAGCCTCTGCCTTTGCAACCTTTCAGAACTAGTGTGTCGAGCGGTAGGTCTCTCCTGGTTTTAATGTCTTGTATATTTGCTATTCCCTCATTCATCCCTCTCATCTGGCTTTCATTTCTGATTTAGTGTAAACAATGACAGCCCAGTACCTCACCTCTGTTGAAAGTAAATTTTTTTATAAGTTAGGGAGCTAAGAAATTTTATGTTTAAGTGTTCTTAGACAGATTCTTTGGCAGGTAAATAAAGTTAAACCACATTCACCTTATTTACGGAAACTTGCATTTCCTAAGTGTTTTCAGGCTTGTGAGAGCACTGTTACCAAATTTTCACATCTCTGTGTCTTCATTTGCAGAAAGTTGGTACTGATTCTGTTCCGTTCACGCTCACTCGGATTCATAATAAAATAATGCCAAATTATCTGTCAAACTGAAGTGTGTAACTTCCACATCACCTGAGTCACCGTACCTTTGGTCATGTCTGTCGGCATGGAAACTTACCATTCTCTAAATTTTATTCGAAACAAAACTGTAGCACTAGTTTGCTGCCCTCGTTGCTACTCAATAGTTACTCTGTGGTTGTAAAGCCTCTCAGGTCAAAGACTGCATCTGTCTGCACCGCTGTGACTCGGATGCCGTTGGAAGGGAAGGGAAGGGCCCTGTGATCCAAGGAACTCGAGTCGTGCAGCGCTGCACCAGCTGTTCGATTCCAGCTGCAGAGGTCACGTGGAAGACAGATCCTGCTATCAGTGCTCTTGGTGTGTTCTCCATAGCCCAATTGCTGAGCTGCGAGACATGGAACCCAAGTGCTGGCGCTGTCTGGGAGCAGCCTCTGAACGAGGGGATCCAACTCTGCAGCGTGGCTGAAGTCTGAGCAGGAGGAATCCAAGTGTGAAGTCCTATGTTAACTCAGGAAATCAAGCTCTTGTTCTCTCTGGTTCCCTAAGCCATGCTGAATTCTAAACGTGCAGTTGAACATCCACAACAGAAGCAGCGCACTGGTGAAACTACGCCCAGGAGTACTGGTATAGGCTTTCTGCAAGTCCATTCTGCTACCCTAATAAAAATTGCTCTCAAAGGCTTTGTGGCATGGTTTTATTTTCAGAGTGGGCTGGGGCTTAACTGGGATCACAGTAATTTTTTTAAATTAAACTTGGGTTGCCTTTAAAGCTGTCATAGAACCACTGACCAACTTCCTTACCTCCCTATGTTTTACTCAGTTGAAAGGTTCCTTACTTAGAAGTCTTTTAGTAGTTCTTTATTCATTTCTCCAGTTAAAATTTGACTTTTAATGCTGTTCATTTACCTTTTGTGTTTGCAGTACAGTGCTCAGCTGCCTGGAAATGCCTCCAAAATTCAGCGGGTGTGTAACGTCGGGCTGGTTGTGACCAGAGGAAATTCGGCGGTTAGAACGTGGAGTGATTTAAACCTTAAAAATGAGGCTCAGACGTGTCCGTGAGAGGAGGGAGACGTTCCGTGGCCGCCGGGCGCTGTCCCGGGGGTGCAGGGAGGCCCCACGGGCGCCGGAGGGCGCTGCAGGTGTGGCCGCCCCGGGCGCGGGTCTGTCCCCGCTGGGACAACCTTTGGAATCTCCTCATCCCAAAAGGTACCGCCTGCCCTGGTCAGACCCACCCGGGGGTGTTTTTAAAAACAAGCTTGTCATATATCTAATTAATTCTCTGACAGTAGTTTATGAAAGAATCTGGAAAAATATTTTCCACAGCATCCTTGTTTTCCTATTTGTGTGGGACAAAAACTTCCTCAAATGTGTTACAGGGAAGGTCAGACGGTTCCCATTAGGACAGAAAGGCAACAGAAACCCTTCCAGCACTCCTGGGGGAGCAGAGTTGGGTGGGTTTAGTTCATTCACTGGCTGTAACCAGACCCAAAAGCCTCCTGAAGCCTTGCAATAGAAAAGGCCTGAGTTTATTTTTCATTTAAAAGAATGACGATCGTATCGACATTTTTAATATTAAAAAACAAGGTTAGCAAAACTAATTCCATTAAATAGGTCACTTTTGTGCAGAAAATTAGCATAAACCATCTGAAATAATTTCTCCCCTTGTGAAAATTCTACAGGAGTGACAGAGCTGCAGTTTAAGAAAATCAGGCATTGCTGGGGCTTACCGGAGTTCAAATGCTTTGGTGACAGGAGTAAAAGGGACAAATACAGGGACCTTGTCCCCTCACAGACCTTCTCGTGGCTGGCACAGCCGTCCCTGTGCGTGTCCTGAGGGGTGTTGGGCGGGGCAGGACCAGCTGCTCTTGTACACAGCAGCTACTGAAATAGCAGGTGGGTCAACAGTTGCTGTTCCTGCAAAGTCATCCAAAAAATAAGAAAGCCTCTCCAGAAGGGCTATGGCCGATGTTACTTTTCTATGGGGACCTAATGCCAAGAGGCAACCTAAATAGACAGGGACATGATCATCCCACTGGGCCACACGTGTGGTCCAACTGCTCTGACCGGAGGAAGGCTCTGAATGTGACGTGGCACTGTCCATGGGCAGGGGCAGGTGGAGGGGCAGGGACCACGACCGAGTGCTCAAAGAAAACCAAAGGCTGAAGGTTTCCAGGCCTCCTGGGGGTGACCTCCACAGCAGTGCCTGCTCCCCAGCATGTTTCTTTTTTTGCCATTAAGTCCAAAAAGAGAAATGATGGTACCCCTTGGGGGTCTCACTTCAGAGCACGTCTCTGTGCTGCTCCTTCCCTGGCAGGAGCTGAGCTCTGGGAGGTAGCTGGGCCTCAGCCGCTGTGCTGCATGGGGTCAGCGTGTGAGAGGTGTCACAGAAGGGGTTTGTCACCTTCAGAGCAGATGCTGTGGCCTACAAATCGGCTGTCATGGCTCTGGGCACTGCCTGGAGCAGCTCACTGGATGTTGGTTGTCCATTCCCAGGCTGGTCCCAGCTCCTATCAGCTGTCCTGGTGGGTGTGACACTGATAACAGTGGTCTGGCTCCTCCAGACACCAGCAACTACCTGGCTTCAGAGGATGGATGGATACCTGCTCATTTATTTAAAGATCTTTGAATGAACACAGCTGAATGTTCCTGCTTGTGTAGTGGCTCTGCAGCTCCGGCTTAATTAATGTCTGGAGTTCATGGAGGCGCTCCCAGGACTGTGAGAAATCGTCTGGTCCTTGCCCACAGCCGCCAACAGGTGGGACACTGGGGTACCCCGGGTGCACCATCAGTTCAATGGTCACCGTCCCGCCGGGCGAGCCCGCCCTGGCCGTGACCTCCAGGATGGCAGAGTCGATGGCGCTCCAGATGCTGCTCACAGACATGTTCTTCCCCATGGTGCTCAGGCCTATGTAAATGTCTGGCCACCTGGAGCCAGAGGAGGGAACACTGATATTAATGCTAACGAGATAGGTAGAGGTCTGTGTTATGTTCAGTGGATTAGAGATCAACATTTACCTAAAATTTCAGGCAGAAAAGGGGGAAGGAGATTTTAAAACAAAAGTGAAAACAGAACCTTAAGCCAGTCATGCTTTTTCTTTCCTTATTGAAAGAAGGATCCTGTTTCCAGCAGCACTTCTGCAGTGACAGCTACTCCCATCAGTGCTGCTGGGGCAGTATTGACATACACTGTGTCACAGCATTGGGGTTGCTTGGCATCTGTGAGCTTACAGGTGCATTTTGTTGGCCCCAAAGAGAAGTGCGGAGCGAAACTGAGAAGTGCCACACTATCAAAATAACTTAAACCTGAATAATAACCCTCAGCTAAATAGAAACAAAAGTGCCTGAAATAAAATGGAAACTGCTCAGCTAAAGAAGAATGTATCAAAGAGCCATAACAACTGGACAGAATAGTACCACCAGGGGACAGTTGCAGGCTGGTTCTGAGCAGCTTCCACACAAATCTTTTCTCAAGTCTGGCTGCAGACATCAATCCTAGTGCAGCCTGTCTGAGCCCAGCAGGGCTGAGCAAGTGCATGTGAGGGCAGAATGAGAACATTTTGGAAGAAACCAAGGCTGGAGTCTTTACCTGCATGATCAAAGAAGAGCCCAGCTGAACACTCAGCTCTTCTTGAAAAGGTTTTGCAGGAGATACGAGAAGAATTTGAAATGTGAACAGAGTACCCTCGGCCACGCCTCGGTGCTGTGCAAGGAGCAGAGCCTTGTGCTCTGCAGCATCACAGACCGGCTCCAGGGCTCAGCGCGGTCCTGCACAGGTGTTGCAGTCGAGTTGCAGCGCCGGGTTCCCCGAGCTTTGAGCTTTCCCCGCGTTTCCCGTGTTGGTGGTCTGGGAGGAGCCGGAGCGGGGCGGGCACAAACCAGAGCCCCGCCGCTTCTCCCGCCCCGGAGAGGCGGCTCTCGGAAGTTCCGCTGCAGTGTGCGGGGCTCTCACCGCGCTGTCCCGGCGTGGACCCGCCCGAGAGGAGCGCTGCCCTCCTGCTGCACTGCGGGTGAGTTGCTGTGCCCTCCCCTCCCTCTGACACGGGCTGGGGCACGGCCCGTGGGCTCTGGAGCGAGGGACGGGGCAGGGGGAAATGCCAGCCTGCTGTTCGTGTGCGGGACAACCAGTACCAAAAACAAATCCAAAAAAAGAACTTCTTCAGTGGGCTGAGAAAGGAACGAAATGGGCCCAAAGGACAGGTGACTGCCCGGGTATCCAGTGGAGTGTCCTTAAGCCATAAGACACTATTTAAGCTGTTAAGAGAAGGGCTGAGCTTTTCGGGCTTGGCCCGTGAGGGGCAGGACACTGACAAGGCTTAGAGCAAGCTGTCCAGCTTCTTGCTTCCCCTTAACAACAAACACTTGTTTCCAATTAGTCTGTCTCCTGCTACTTTCTCCATTCTGCCAGAGAGATTAAAAGTTGTTTCTTGAAAACTTTCCCTATATAATACTTCTAATAGTCTGGCATTGATGCACAATTTCTCCTGCCATCCCAGATGCCAGGCTGATGCAGCTTCACTAGGAAGGCTGAGAAACATAGCCAGAAAAGAACATTCTCTTTCAAGTGGGAAGTGATTCATCGCTGTTCAAACAAAACTTCCTAAGCCCTAGTGCCCCCAGCACTTTTGTACTCCTCCTGACTCTCTCTGTAAGCCTTGAAGAGGAAAGAGAAAGGTGGTGTTCCATTTTTGAAAGGTACTGTCAGGAGTGGATAAGGTCTTAAAGTTTTACTACACAAAGGATGATTAATTCCTGTCTTACCTGATTCCATGCTTTGTAAACACATCCACTGTGTTAAAAGAATCTTCTTCTACTCCCAGATAAAAGTCCATCAGGGATGGTGGAATCCAGTCACAGTTATGAAGGCCTGGCTCTATTGGGACACGTGTGTACTTAATCCCATATTCCTCCAACACCTCTGCAAACACGTGCCTGACCTCTGCAAGTAAAACCAGAGACACGACAGTCAGGAATGGGATAACCAGCTCATAGTGTCCCCTGCGAGCTGTTAGCACAGAGGCTTTTTTCCTTCCCTTGTTTATCTTCTGATGAAATGGTTTCCTTTATCTGGATGGGAGTCACGTTCTATACTGCAAAATATTTCTCCCTCAATATCTGCTGTAGGTGCCCTGTAGTTCTTCCCTTCAGCACTGAAAGCTGAAGGGAAGTCCAGCTCCCCCTCTTCTAAGTGAGTGACTGTTCTTGGAGTAAACCAGAGGTGACTGTGCTGTCAGGAACAAGTTCTTCATCAAGTAAGTCCCTGCACAACCAGAGCAGTCATCCAGGGGCAGTTTAGTACTAGAGTGGGGAAACCTGGATACTTTTTTTACTCAGTTTTCCACCTCTGTACCACAGTGACCTTATTTTCAAAACAAGGACAAAAGGTACTTGTTCAGCTCTTAAACATGCTGAGACTGCAGGCAGGGACTGGGGTGGAAGCAAGGATGGAGCTCTTGTAGCACCTGAAAGAGCCACCAGCTCTTGCAAACTCCAGCACTCCAGTTTAAACTAGCAGTCTCTTCTGGCTTCGGTTGGCTTCCTTCAGCGTGGGTGGGAGCATGGAATTAGGATGCTGAGGTGAATTACAGGTCCTTGGAGGAGAAGGTGTAACCTGGGCCATTTGTGCCATGAATCCCCTGGTGCTGCTACAGAAAGACCCAGGGCTTCAAGCAGACAGTTTGGGGCCCAGGCAGGACTGTCTGCCCAGGGCCCAGGTGGGAACACAAGTGTCTTACAGTGGGGTTTATTGCCCAGACAGGGAGCTGTGGCAAGGGGCGACCTCTTTGAGTGACTGACTCCCTCACTGGCTTCGCACTGGGAAGAAGAGGATTTCCGTCTCACCTGGGAGGACGTGGACATGCTGGTGCCCATCCATGTGAGGAGGTAGGTGACCTGTCAGCTCATGGAACAGCTCCACCTGGGCCTTCAGCTCCTGCTTCACCTGTGCAGCAGAGAAGGGTCAGAGCGAGACCTGTCAGCAGGGCAGGAGAGTGGAGGGGCACCTGGGATGTCACTGGCCAAGAGCGGGGATCTGGGAGGCACCAAGGGCTGTGATTATAATTGGAGGTACAGCACTCCTGGGCTGCCCAGAGCCTCCCCCAGGCATGGGGCTCTTTGTGGTACTGGTTATGGGGATGATGCTGATACTGGGATTTTCTAAAATACATTTCCTTTTAAAATGAATGGGGAAATGGGTGCTCATATCCCATAGGCAGTTTTGATCACCTGAATATATTCATTCTTGCTCATGGAGCAAAACCAGCCATCTCCCTAGAGAACAAAAGCCTCTCAGAAGCTGATGAAAAGCCTAGTGCCTACTTAGGACTCATCTGTTATCTGCCCTTTACTGATCTTCAGGTTCTTTGTAAATACCTGTTCCAATGCCCCTCCTGCCCCCTCCGATGGGTAGTTAACAGGACATTAGTGTACGCAGGCACTGAAGGGGAGGAAGGAGTTCTCAAAGGCTGCAGAGCTTTTGGCAGAATGAGGCCCAACCCTGGAAAACCATCTCCAGCTGCAAAGCCAGGTCATCTCTAAGCTCACTCACAGCTGGGCTCTGGCAAATGTCACAGCTCTTACATGCTGGGATAAGTGCAGGCTCACCTCTATCAGGAAAGCAAGTTGCACAGTTGTATGTGGCTTTCTCCTACCTCTGACATGTTCAGGAGACCTTTTGATAGGGCTGTTCTGAATCCCATTTTTCCATGGAAGAATCCATCTTGGTTGAGCAGAGAAGAGTTTGTCTTGAGCACCTCACAGACAGGGGAGCCCTCGGAGAGGTTGGCATGAAGGCCTATTGGGATGTTGTATCTGTAACAGGAATGAAATACCTGTTAAGCACCTCCCTTACTGTGCCCAAGGAGGGTGGTAGATTTCAGTGAAAGAACCAGACTGATCTTAGAAGTGTTGCTGTGCTCCCTGGAGCACATCTTTGTATCTCTGCTCTGCTAGAAAGGAAAGCAGTGACCCTGACCAGAGAACATGGCCAGGTAACCACGCTGTGCAGTCTGCCAGGGGCCATCCTGTGAGACCCCCCAACTCTGCTCCCACCCTGGCTCACACCAGGAGCTATTCTGGCTAAATGCTGTAACTGCACTCGGTACCTGCACTCACCAGTGACTAACAGAAAAACCTGTACCTCACAATCTTTTCTAAAACACTTCACTAGCCTTTGCCACGTATCCCCTTGAGTTGTTCACCCTGTTAAAGATGGTACATTTATGAGACACTTGAGCCTTACTTGACAACTTCTGAAGCTGCCCTTAAGTAGAATCCAGTCATATATATATAAACCATGCCTAAAGCAGCTGTTATGGCAACAGCACATGCTACAAGTATAAATACTGTGAGTTTAAGGGTTTCCTGGTCCAAGGGGCTGTAGGTAGAATTGCCTGCAGTGTCCAGGCTTCTGTGTACTCTCAATGAGTGACAAAGCTGAGCTGTACCTCTCTGGCACAGAGGAAGGATTGGGGCAGGGAGGCTCACAGTGAAGCGTAGAGCCTTGCTAAGGAAGCACAAGGGTACAGAGTTGCACTCTTAACATTTTTTTAAAGAAAGAAACTCTGGAGCTGGTGCACTGCAGAGCCCCTCAGCCACAGGGCTCAGTGGAATGGTGGTTTTTGCTTCTTGGTCTTTGCTGTGGATTCCTCTGTGACGAAAACAGGACTTGTGAGTGCTCAGATCTGTGCTGGGCCTCATTAGCATTTCTGGAAATCCTCAGAATCAGTAGCCAAAATGATGCTTTGAAACTTTTTCCAGGACAACTCCTGGCCTCTGGCTGACCCAGTAAGTGCATGACAGAACTGCAATGTTCCATCTCTGCTACCCAGTCTGAGTCATGGTGTGCAGTGAATTTCAAGGCAACAAGTCTGTGATGCTTTAAATTCTTCTTGGAACTTCTGCATGAAGCTGCTAAAACTAGCATTGGTCTGTCCCTGGTACAGCCCTTCTGCCACAGGGAGGAAAGCAAAAACAATCTCCATTTAGGCAAAATGTGCAAAAGGCAGATCTTCCCCTTCTATCTGCTGCCCTGAAGCTGCCTGGTGAAGGACCAAGTTACTGGAAACAGGATCATGGATGGGTTGGACCAAGTCAGAGTCATTTAGTTCCTTCAGGTCCTAAAGCTTTCACCCTTGGAGGACTGAAAGTCTTTTTTCCTGGCTTCTCCATGTCCTGTGCCCCAGGTGGATGGTGCAGTCAGTTGCTAGATACTACCTCTTGAAGACATGAATGCTAGGAGTCAAGTTCTATGCACAGCTCTGTGAAACAAAATGAATCCATGTCTTTCCAGTCCACTGTGTGATGAGGGAGCTTAAATGTTTGTAAATGGAGCAAAAGAGCTTGTGGGGAGAAGGGTCCCCACTGGTTTTCCTGAACTGGTGATTTCTGAACTGGTGCAGCAGGGCCGGATTGTTTCATTGAGGATAAATGTTCCTCTGGTGCTCATACCTGGGGCCTGAGCGCATGGCACATGCACAGTGACTGCATGAGAAGTGGAGGATGCTGTCATTGGGCATGTGGGCCTTGGGCAGGCAGCTGGCAGGGCAGGAGCAGCTGCAGAAGGGGTGTGTGGCAGGAGAGCTTCCCCTCCATCCTGGGCTCTGCTGGGCACCCTGCATGGGCCCAAAGGCAGAGGGAGATCCTGTGGTTTTGTTTCATTTTTTTCAGAAGTCCACCCCAGATTCTTTGTGTCTTTGGGAAGTTCTGACTGCGTCAGCTGGAGCACTATTTGTACCACAGCCACTGCTGTTTGCAAGGAAAAATGATTCATGTGTTACCATGAATCAGCAGATGGACTTTTTTTGTTGAGTGCTCTCCTTCTCATGTGTTGTGGGAGGGTAAGAAATGAACAGCTGAGCCTCTCAGTGTTGTCTCCCAGGAGCATCAAGTGAACTGCCTCCGATTGTGCAGTGCCTCAAATGCTGGAAGGGGAGCTTTTTCCAGGGGAAGGCAAGACCCTCCAACAGGTGTGGGACAATGAGGAGCCAAGTGCTGCACTGGGGAACATGAGAGCTGCTCCTTGCCTGAGCCAAAACCAGCCCCAGAGCTGGGGAATGTGCGGAATGTGGAAGTGCAGAGAGAGCTGGCCTTGTCCTGGCTGTAAGGGGAGACCCTGCCTGTAACATTAGAGTGTGTTTCGGAGCTTTGGCCAACACCAGCTGAATAACTTAATAGTTTTCTCCTAGAGAGAGTCCTGGCTGGTTTGACAGACTGCCCATGCTGAGGCATCTGAAGAGGAATTGCTCATGTTTAATGGCTCTGGGACACAGGGACTGAAACCAAAACTCAAAGCACAGTGCATGAGAAACTTGTTCAGAAATATTCCTCAGTGGGAGATGCACGGCAGCAGAAGTGCTGGGAAGGTTGTAAGGATATGGGAAGGAGGACAATGCCACGGGTACAGCAGAGTTCTGCTGCAAGCCAGCTCTGTTCCCCACAGACTGCTACACCCAAAGAACTAACTGTGCTGAGTGCCTCTCACTACTGAAATGCAGCTCCTGCAACCCAAGAGCAACACCAAGGCAGGCTGCATGTAAAAAAGGCAGGGAGAAAAGTCAGGCTGTGGGAATATCCTGAAAGGGCCCCTTTTTCAGAGTGCAGATGATCGATTCTGCTACACAAACATACTTCGTAGTTGCCCACATCTTTTCAAAGGCTGTAAATCTGTAATTTTGTTGGCTGAAATAATGAGGCAGAGACAAGCAGCTTATATGGCATGTGATGCTGCCCTGGGAACAGAGCTCAGCTGTTGTGGGTTTGGCCTTATACCCACTCCTCTGCCCAAGCCCTTTCCAGAGGGGACAGGGTGAGCCCTGCTGGTCACTGCTGGGCAGGTCTAGCTGCTAATTGCTCACACGAAATCCAGAATAAAAGGGTTGGCATTGGGCTTAAAGCAACAGTTTAGCTGTTGCAATAAAAACACTGCAGTAACAGCTACCATTGCTAAAACAAAATGATACAGAGGAATATACTTTGGTGCTCTTTTTGGTGGTTGTTTTAAGCAGCAGTGCCACTTCTTCCACAACATGTCTGGAAAAGCCCATGTCTATGTGTATTCCATCCCAGTGCTCTGGAGAATACACAGATGTGAGGCAGGATTTAGCACAGGGGTTCAGTTCACTCCTGATAAAGCCAAAGGACAGTGCCTACAAGTGTGTGCTCCTGCAGCAGGAGCAGCATTAGACTGGGCTGCCTAGAGCTTGTTGAGAAGCGGTTCAGGCCAGTAGCTTCTGCAGCCACTGAGGTTATTCTGCAAGTGAGCTGTTCGCACACAAAGTTGGCTGTTAAACCTGCCTCGTTCTGTGGTTCTCTGTTCACCATCCCATGTAGAGGTGAGGCAAAAAAAAAAAAAAAAAGAGGGGGTGATAGGGAGAAGGAGATACTCTGACAACAAATGGTACAAGGGGCAAGAAGGAATTCAGCTTGGAACGATTTCTGAGTCACCAAGCCCAGTCCAGCTATGAGAGAGGAAATACAACCAGCTAAACTGCTTCCTTTTCAAGTAGTTTGCTTGTTTTGCCACACAGGGCTCTGAACAAACATCTCTGCTGAGGCAAAGGGCTCTGTGGAGCTGCAATCCCTGCTCATTCACATCCTGAGCAGTAAAGGGACCCTGGAGATGGCTACTACACTGAGTCACTCTTTAAAGTGCCCAGCACCTTTGCACATTTCGGAGCTTGGTGGATGAGTAACAGCATCCTGGGTCCTGTCTGGCCATGGCATGGGACTCTGTGCAGTTCCTGTGTTCCTGGGAGTGTCTGGCTGTGGCTGTGTGAATTACGTGATTCACCCAGCATAGTCCCAGTTGTCTTGCCAAAGGCTGCATGCTCTGGCAGAAGCACAGCACTTCCCCTTTCCCTTGATGGGTAAACAGATCCCACCTTCAACATCCTGTTTCTATCATCCAGGAAATCATGTTCATCAGGTTTCAGCCCAAGTGTGACACAAGTTAGAGCCTCGTGTAAATATCTCTATCCAGACATCCTGCTTCAGTAAAATCCAAGTGTCTGAAGCCAGACAAAGCAAGGCTGTGCTTTGTGCAAAAATGGGCACGTCTTAGTTTCTCCATGTTGGCATTTGCATACTTCCCCCCACTTTCACCATTCAGCAAACTGTGAGATCTGCCTTTCATCAAATAGCATCTTTGTTTGCTCTATTACTGCTAAGGACTTATTTGTGCTGCAAGAAATGCTCCGAAGCCTCTGCAGTATTAAGAACTGGTGCTGTAACATAGCTTAGGGACTTGAGTTTCTGTTGTAATTACATCTTTCTATCAAGTGAAACTCCAGCAAAAAGTGTTGTTGCCAGTAAAGTCAAGCTGATCTGGAATTATAGTTTCAGGCCTCAGACTGGACCCCACCCCTATCCACACACAGTTCAGCAGTGGAGCTGTCTGCTGTGTGATTAACAGTCACATAAAAGGGCGATGAGAAAGCATGAGAGATTTCTAGATTAGTCAGATGTTAACTGGGAGGGTCAGAATTAAGTCACAATTTACACACACATTTTGCAATTAGTGTTGATAGGAAAGGAAGTGAAAACACAGAGACCAATTAAGTGTGGTTTGTTAGATCCTTCTGTTAAATATACCCAGATGTTGTGGGGGCTCCAGCTTTTGTGTGCTAATGTTCAGCATTTAAACTGCAAGAAAGCACCCAGGAAGACTGAGGCTGTGTTCTAAAATCTCACTCTTCATCAAGTATTTGGATGCAATCATCTGAAAAAGAGTCCTAATGCTCAGTGAGAACTGAGCTGCTTGATATAGAGGGGAGAAGTGGGGGGGATATGGCAGCAAACTATCTTAAGTATTTCTTTCTATCTGTATTTCTAATGAAAAAAATGAAGGGATATATTCATTTCGGGTTACAAAACAACCCTTATGATATTTGGGAAAGGCTCTGGAATAATCACCAGGAAGACTGGCTGACTTCAAGGTAGGGCTTGCTAAATAGAAAATAGAGATTATATTATATGGATAACCAGGAAATCACAGTCAGTCAAAGCCTCATAAAGAGAAAAGCTTTGAGTTACTGAAACCAACTTAAACCCACAGTGGTAGTCTGTTCTCCCACCTGCTGTTCTGGTTTTGTTTTGCTCTGGCAGTTGCTGTCAGTGGGTTTGTCATTTGGTAATGGGTCAGGCCTCTGCTGAAACTTCTCTGTTGCCTGAAGCGAGTGGTTCCCTTCTTTTAGCCCAGCTGTGACAGTGAAAGAGAAAAGCCCAAGAACCTGAGTCTGGATGGTAGGGAATGTGTATTTTTTACTGCTTGGTTCTGCTGTTGTGGAGTTAGTTTGTGTTAGAGCTGCTACAAAGAGCTGCTGATTATCATCAGATTTCTGCCAAGGCTTCTAATCAAAATGCAGGGCAACAGATGGTATACCCAGAAACCTACAGAATTATTGTGAAAATGAAAGCAAGAATGACATTTTAGAGCAACCGTGTTCCTTTCTGAAGGAAGCTGAGTCCTAACTCTGCAGGGCAGTATGAGGTGCGCTGGGAGGAAAAGTTGTCTTGCTACTAATTAGCTTTGCCAGTGTCCAACTAACTGAAAACCAGGTGAGGAGAGAAAGCTCAAGACCTGCAGTGACAAGCCACCATGTCATAGACAGTTCATCAAGAACCACCCAGATAATCTCCATAGCCACACGAGCAGTCCATCCCTCTGACACTCCTGCACACATGCATCATACCAAGTTAGCATTCTGGTGCAAAAGAACAAATTCCACAGCACTGGAATACACCCAAGGAAAGAACAAGCTGTTTTCTTCAAGCCTCTTCTCTCCGCTGGTGATAGATCGACTCTTCCTGCTTACACCACTGGTCAAGGCTGAATAGGGGAAGACAAACTTGGGGAGAAAAGACAGGCAGACTTTCATCCCATAAAACACAAAACCTTAATATTCACAGTGGGATGGGAGATGACACCAAGCAGGGGGAAGAGGGAACAGTGGCAAGGCAGTCAGGCAAGGGATGATTTCTGATTTTTGCACCACAAGATGAGCAGGATTCAATGACATTTCTAATAACTCTGACCTATTCGGCATCGATGTATAAAGAGTTTGCATCAGCCTATGCAACAGAAGAACAAATATCTCAGGGGTGACACAGGAGTTTGTTTGCACACACAGGTGCCAACTAAGCAAATATGCACCAGCAGCAACTGAAGCTGGACTTGCATTAGAACATGAGGAACCCTCTTCCCCGCACCTGCAAATGCCCCCCCCCTGTGGCTGCACAGGGCTGAATACAGCTGCAGAGAGTTAGACAAATGAGGAACTGTAGAACCTGGGCCGTTTGTCTCTAGTGCTGGCAGATGTTCCCAAAGTCACCATGCTTATATGCTCAGAAATAGATTTAAACCCATTTCTTTCACATCCACAATTCAAAATTACCCCCACCTCCAAATAAAAAAAAATCAAATTGTAGCACCAGGCTGCAGCTTCTGCTATCACCTACCCTCCAACCTGACTTTTCACACCCAAATTAACTGTCAGCACAAGTGTCATGACCTGGATTGAAGGATGCCTTTTAAACCTCTGATTACATGGCCTACTTTCTGGCCATGGAAATGAGGCCAGGTGGATTCTATTTTAAGAGCCTTATAAAGACCATAGCTAAAATAGCTGACAATTACCAGACCATTAGGGCTTGAAGGGTTTCACAGTGCCTCTGTATCTGAGCAAAATCCTGGCTTTATTTCTGTGTTTTGCTTTTCATTTGTTTTATTTACTAACAGGACTTTAGGAATTTCAACAGTGTTGCACCCTTCCCCTTATCATCCCCAGGCAGTTTCTCTCTTGATGTTTTTGTGGAATCTCTAGCCTTTTAACAGACCAGTCTGTCACTAACACCACACCCTGGCTTTCCTCTGCCAGCCTACACCGAAGAAGCTACAAGCAATTTCCAAGTACCCCTAAAATCACAGCAAATGGAGGAGAGATGTTGAAGGAGAACAAGGACAACAGCACTCTTGTGAAAGTGTTTCCTGCAGCAGCTGCATTTGAAGCATAAGGTCTGTTTGTTTAGTACCAGTACAGCTCTTTCCTTTTCTGCTTTCCGAATTTGTTTCTCAACCCTGTTACTCTCTCTTTCAGGACATACTCCTGCTTCCAAGTGCCTGCCCACACCGGAGCTGAGGTATTAGCTGGGTTTTACCTCCTAAATACAAGTAATGCTCCCTATTAAAGGATTTGCTGGACTAGTCCATGAGACTGCCACATAGCATTTGATCTCTTGCAGAGCTAATGGTGCCAGCAAATCTGAAGCCGGTGAAGAAATAAAAGGTACAAAGTATCATCCCTCTTTTTGTATATGCAGTTTTTACAAATGCATTTATCAAATCTAGAATGAACAGAAATACTTATGTGCTTTTTCTAAAAGGTTTCTGGGGTGGGAAAAATCAAGTTTTCCACTACCCAGATTTGTAAATAAGCCCTCACAGAATCACACCTTTCCATGGTTCTGCCATGAGCCTGGCTGACCTTGTGTTCATCCTGGCTAAAATGGATCAAATTAAATGAGATTTAAAGACTTGTGCTTCTATGCTCTAATAGTTTTAGGGGTAGCAGATTGGTCTAAGTATGTACTGTGCACTTTCATTCTGATGATGCATCTTTTAGACGTGTGTAAGGAGAAAGTCTAGCAAATCCAAATTCTACTAGTCAAATTGTGTAAATGGCTTCCTGTTCTGAGGGGGGGGAAAGGTGTGGTGGCTAATACCAGAGAAAGACCATCGTGGGTATGGTCGGCAGGTCACTGATTTTACTATGAAGAGACTTAGTAAATGTGCCTGAATCCAGTTTTCTTATACCAGCCTGAGCTATGATACAGTGTTTATTTGGGGCCACAAAACGCTAAATTTGCCAGGCTGGGCTTTCCGTGGAGGCTGCCCCTAGGGAGCTAAAGAAAGTAACTTACCTCCTTGCCAGCTTGGCTGCATCTGCTGCAGCACTTCCGTTGACTAGAAGGGACACGTTAGATATCGCCCCGGCCAGGAAACACTCCACGATGCCTTGGTTTCTCCGAGGGCAATAGCCAAAGTCATCTCCAGTTATTATTAACTTCACTTGAAGCATCCTCAGATGTCATCCCTAGCAAAAAAGTAAAGGAGGTTAAATCGGAACACTCGGCAGCCTGCAGCTCCCAGGCAAACGGGAAAAGCCAGGCTCACCGGGGGCGAACCCGACCGTGACTCAGCCCTGACTAACTCCTC
>VWZG01013248.1:8249-21904 GCA_013396735.1 Grallaria varia | reverse complement strand
GGGCTGTGAGGGGGCCAAGGAAGGGTCTGTGAGGGGGACCAGGAAGGATCTGTGAGGGGGCGAGGAAGGGTCTGTCTGTGAGGGGGGCAAGGAAGAGGTGGGGACAGCGGGCGCCTGACGGGGTTGGCAGGGAAATGGCCGGAGCGGGCAGTGAGGGTGACAGGGCAGGAGGAGGAGGCGAGAGCTTCCTCAGGACCATGTCCTCTGTGCAGAGGGAAGCGGCAGGCCAGGGATCGGGTGTCGGGTTGCGCGGGACGCCTGGCAGAGACAGGCCTGGGGCGCACGGGGATGTGCCGGCTGCGCTGTGCACGCCCTGCAGTGGGGATGTGATGGGGGGCTCTGCCCATCCCTGAGCGGAGTCCTGTTCTGTGTCAAGGGCCTCAGCAGGACTTTCCTGGTGTCTGATTTGGCGACAAGGGTGCTGCTCTGTATGAACACACAAAGAACTTGGGGGGTTTTTTGAGAAAGGCAGGTTGGTGTGTATAGTGTCTGACATGGGTCAGATATTCTTGTGCATTCACAATGAACTTTGGCAGTTTGCATCTGCTAACCCATGGTGTGTTTGACTTCCTCAGTCTGAAAGATTATTTGGTACCTGCATTCCCTTTGCAGACAGTAAATGGGCTACAAGAATGAAACATCTCTTAAACATGAAGGCATGAGAACGTTAAAGCAAAATTCTTTAGTTCTTTCAGGGTTTTTTGAACTGGGGAATCGGTTAAGTCTCCTGCCATGTCATTCTGTTCCAACAGGAAGTGGGCAGCAGTCAGTGACAGGAGTTGAAGCTTCAGATGATGCCAACAGTTACTGGCGGATCCGTGGGAAGAGTGACGGCAGCTGCCAGCGCGGGACACCAGTGAAGTGTGGGCAGGCGGTACGGCTGACCCACGTTAACACGGGCAAGAACCTGCACACCCATCACTTCCCATCACCACTCTCCAACAATCAAGTGAGTTGGTTTAAATCTTAAGCTCTTGTGTAACTACTGTGTGCTGTTGATGATACTGTCTCCAGTTTTTCATGTTTTTGGAGAATCAGGCTTGGGTGCCAGCTGCCAGATGCAGTGTGTGCATATCCAGAGTTCAAGTATATGCTTTTCTTCATCTTGAAATAATGGATTTCAGTTCTTGACAGAGGTGAAATTTAATATGTACCGGTACTGATGTTTCACAGTAGTTTTAACAAATCTGCTTCTTTTTTTTTTTTTTTTCCTTTGTTTGTTCTGCACCATTGCTACTGGGACTATTCTGAAATGTTTGGTGGTTTCGAGGTGCAGGACACTGGGCACCTTCCTCAAAATTGAAAGATTCCTCTAGAGCAAGGCAACTAATTATGTGTTATGACCCTAAGCATTCCTGTACCAAAGTTTCTTGGTGATCCAATCTCTTAGTCTCAGTGATCTTCCTGCTATCCCTGTTTCAGCTCACTATTCTTATTTATCTGTCCTTCTTCCACAGGAATACTAAATCTGCTCTCACAATCTTATGTATTTATAATTTTGTACATATCTAGAAGAGTGCAATTTCTAACTGTAATTAGGTCCAGTCTTGTCCTTGAACGAAAACTTCTCCAAGACTGAAAATCTGTCTTAAAATAAATAATGCAAACTTGTTGGAAGTTTGTCCTAGTTAGTTTTCCATCAGGCTTTGTAGATAGGTCGTTACATTCAAAGTTGGAAGACGTGACTCTGTGAAAAAGGTTTGTATTTCACCACGAGTAAAGTGGCTGAAACATTAAGGTCCAGCTTTGTGTAGGGTGTCTAGATAATCTGATTATTAAAAGAAGTGATAGAAAAATAACATTTCAGAAGAATTATTTAAAGGAAAGGTTGACTCTAAAACCTTCCCCCAGTTTTCATTTGCCAGTGTAGACACTTTGTATGTAAAAAACTAATGTAAAAACATTCAGCAATTGTCATTGTGGGTTTTTTTGTTTTGGGGTTTCTTTTTTGATATCTGTTTGCACAGTGTCTGAGTGAAAGGAAAGTTTGCCTGAGTCCCCAGAGATTGACAGGACTGTGACTTGATGATGCATTTATGAATACAAACTTTTATGTCATACTCTTAACAGAAGTTGGATTTTCAGTGAATACATTGTCTTTCACACTTTTGGAACTACATAAATTTGAAATAACATGACCCTAAAATTTTAGGTTACTGGGTACAAACTATTTGTCTTCTGTTTTCAAGTTGTTCGTCACCTCTAGTTGTCAGATCTTTAGGAATTAAAGATTGTCTGGAGTCCCAAACAGTTAGAGCTTAGCCTGTCTGGTTTCTGGAAATGCTTGGGGGTTTTTGTTTGTTTGTTTTTTAGTGCATAATGAAGTCTAATCTCTCACTTTTGTTTTAGCAGTAATTAATTTGTTTTAACCATTGTCTTTATTTATTTTAAAGAGCTATTTAGCTATCTGAAGAAAGAGTGTAAACCATAATAGTTGTTGGCTCAACTGTAAGCTTTGTATAATTAAGTAAAAAGGGAATATGATACTTGACGAGTTGGGATGTTATTATAAAAACTCATTCTAAAAAAGCTGTTGCAGTGGTAACTATGAAGACGGCCATACTACAAAACTAAATGTCTACAGTTACAAACTTAATTTTATGGGGGGAAAGTTTGTATCAACATTAGAGTTGTTTCTTTTGATTTTTTTTCCCTCAAGAGGATTGTTCTGATCTCTGTGCTCAAGTCTTCTTTTATGTTGTTTGTATGTTGGGATTCATTGGAACTCTTTACTCAGATTACACTTTGGAGCTTGTTGGCACTTTGTGTTCAGATTGTAGTGGTAGAAACTTCCTGCTTCTGGATTTGATTTGGCAAAGCAATGGCGTTTTTTCTTCCCCCGTCCTTGTCTTTAAACTCTGCCAACTTTGTGGCTGATATTTGTGTGTGTTGGAGGTGTCTGCTTACGTTTTCACTTCAGGGGGTTTGTGTCTCTAACAGGAAGTAAGTGCCTTTGGTGATGATGGCGAAGGCGATGACCTGGATATCTGGATTGTGCAGTGCAGTGGGACTTACTGGGAGCGGGAGGACGCCGTGCGCTTCAAGCACGTGGGGACCGAGGTGTTCCTGTCGATCACAGGGGAACAGTATGGCCACCCCATTAGAGGCCAGCGGGAAGTCCACGGCATGCCTGCTGCTAACCATCACAACTATTGGAAAGCAATGGAGGGAATCTTCATCAAACCCAGTATGGACCCTGCAAAACACGATGAGCTCTGAATTGGCAGAGGATCCAAAACGCTTCAGCTGACTCCAAAGTTCGGAGATGCTAATCCTTGGTCTCTTCTAAGTCCTGCCTTGCCTGGGTGACTGATTTTCTGTATTACTGAAGGGCATTAGCTCATTCTAGGAATGCAGCACTTCTGTGGGGAATGGCTTCATTTAGGTTCAGCCACTGACATTTATTTGGCAAAATCCTTTCTGAATTTTCAAGCGTTATTGGTGAAACTAGTTCATACATCTGTTAGTTTTTGTTGTCATTTGTTTGCTTGTTACTTTTTCTTGAATTCTAAGGAAATGGAAAAATGGAAGTAACACATTTCTGTAATCCCAAGTACAATAGAACTTTGTATTTTGTATTCTTTTTCCCCACTATAATATTTGGAAACTGAGTTCTACTTTTTAGTGAAAGAATGTCATTGATGAGGAGATGGATTGAGTCTAGAAAGGGAAAGATGGTTCTCAAATGTGGTGTTTTTGAGTGACTTGAGGTCAGTTATTAAGCCCTTGAGTAAAAAAAAAAATCCATTTGAAAATTGCTTCCAATGTGTTTTGTGAATTTCATTCTGTATTGTACTGGAAGAGTTGAAAATACCGTGTACATTGGAGTAAGAAGACAAAATCTTAATATATTCATTTTGTCCAAGAAGTTCAGATGTTCTGGTAGTGGTGATACTGCTAATTGTCCATTGGTAAGGCTGATCTGCTCTATGAACTGGTACAGAAAGCAGCTACTTGTTTAATCAATAGTAGAATTTTATAAAATTCCTTATGGTGTGAAGGAACGGTTGAATTTGGCTTATGTTGTACTTTGGTGTCACTCTGCAAGATCAATATGAGAATTCAGATGAATAAATAGTGGGGCATATACCCAGGCTGGGGGTTTTTTGTGTGAATCCAGAAGAGCAAAAAGGATTTTAGGCAATGGTTTGGTCCTGGATTTTTGACAGAATGGTATGTGCTGGAGTGCTAGCAAGGAATCTTCACTGAACAAGTGAAGAGCTTCTGTGTCACCCTCCCTCTGGGAAAAGAGAAATTGCTTCTTGAATGTGTTTGTTACACAATGTTACTGGAAATACTGATTAAAATACCGTACATTTGCTTTTTGCTTTAAACAGAGAAGCTCACCAAATCAGTGAGATAAGTCATAAAATCCAGGTGTCCTGGTTTCCATGTGTAAATAGTTTACTGATTATAGTGCTCCTTAGTCAATCAGTTAAAGAAGCAGGAAAGTGGTTTACTGCTTTTACAGCCTCAGTCACGTGCTGCAGCATTAGGGCTGCATAGAGAAGGTGCAACAAGCAGTTGCAATTCAGCTTTAGAAATACAGTGGCTGCTCTGTCAGTCCTGCTCTGCAGTGCCTCATTCAGGTGCTGTCCAAGTCAGCTCTAGGTTTTATTTATGGGTTTCCTACCAGGGAAGATTCTTCCTACCCTGTGGAACAAAGCTCCTCGGTAACAGTTGCTCTGTGTACCTCGTTACTTTTCTTCAAAGAAGAAGGTAAGAATGTTTTCCTGTTAATTTCATTTGCATGTTTGTATTTAAGGATTGTAGGCATTTTGGAGGTTAAGTAGACTGGATTTGGCTGTTTTGTGTTAGAAGTAAACTTTTATGTGATTCATGTTTCACATTCATTGGTGTTCCTGACTAACTGGTATTGAAGTGGTAGCTATAAAGGATAACTGTTCAAAAAGAAACCAACCTTCTGCATAAACAAGCTGACTTTTCCTTTCCTTCATTAAAAAGGAGGGCTTTTTCTTTTGAAGATGGTATATAAGTAAACACAAAAAGAATGATAGCATTTGACAGGAGGAAAAAATAATTTTGGCAATGAGTTCTCTGTCACTAAGAGCTAGAATGCTCTGTGCCTACACCATATGGGCTTAGTGTTTGTGCCCCTGTGGAATACTGAATTGCCTGAGAAAGGGGCTGAGTTGTGTGGCTCATCTCGGTCTGTGTGCCAGGCTCTATCCCTACCCAATATTTATCTCTGCATGAATGTTTCTCTCCCTAGCAAAGGTATTTATCAATCTTATTCATTATGCTTGAGTGGGATCTCACTGGACCTTTGTCTTTCTGTTCTGGAGTTGAGCCAAATTGGTTTGGTGAGGCTGAGTGAAAACTGAGTTTTAGTCGTTCCTTATTTTCTAACATGATCCCAATTTTGAAATATACTTGTACTTTTTGTTCCTGAAGAACCAAGCTTCCCTACACACATGTATCCGTGAATGCCTTACCTAAAGACACATTCAACAATATTCCTGTGAACTGAGTTTCCTCCATTTCTGATTCTGACCAAAGTGTAAAAGTCACTTGGCCTAAATACTTCACTTGGGCATGTGTCGCAATAGTTTTTTCAGTTGGTTGGGTTTTTTCCCCTGATTTTTATCACTATAAAATTTGTTCTGAAGAACTCTTAAATAAGGCCAGTTGAAGTGCATCTTATTTTGTAAAGGTCTAATGCAGGACTTACAGAACCATTGGTACTCCCAGCGTGCTAAATGCTGGCTATAAAGAGGGGTTGTGTTATGTAGGGAGTGCAAAAGTTATAGCTGTGAAAAGTGATGGCTCTTTCTCATGTGCAAGTATTGAGATTTCAGAGTGTGATTCAGGTGTTTTTACTTATTTTGACTGCTTACAGTTCAACTTTTCAGTCCTTCCACGAGGTGAGCACTAGAGACTTGGAGAATCTCTGTTTTTGTATTGCTGGATGATGTTGTTTGTTTTCCATGTGATTTCATCATCTGCCTAAAGATGTTGGAGCTCTAGGGTAAACATGAAATACTGGGAGATGTAGATATAAAAGCTGGGAATACTGTTTTGCTTATTTGTTTTCCTTTATTTTAAGGTGATAAATCAAATTTTATAATACCTCCCGTCAAAATTCTGTACATGTTTCAATATTAAGTGAAAGCTGTTTGTTTTGACTTCTGATGCTAGCAAAAATAATTCTTTTTAATAACAGATGCTTTCAAATCTCTTTCTTACTACTACAAGAAGCTTTTGAAAAGGTGTGCCAATGTTGTTACTCTTCCATAAGTAAACTAGAAAGGCTTTTGAGGAAAGAATTAGAGGGATCTGTCTTTATAGTTCCTGGTGAGAAGAGTTGCTAAACACTATCTGCTCTGAACTATGTAGAAAACAATCTGCCAAATACTGCATTTTATACATATGTATATATCTAGTTCAATGTAAAATGACAGAGTTCCTTAGATGTGCTAATTTTGGAGGCACATGTGTATCCACAAACACTTTTACCCTTTTATAACTGCTCAGCATATGAACACTTGCCGCATGTTTTGACTTCTCAGTCTGAATGAGGACTGGTTTTAGTTCTTCCAAGGGATGTACAGCTCATTGATTCTTCATTCTGAATGTTAAGCTTAAATATAAACCAGTGTTTCAGTTTAATTTTTAACATTTGGTAATACTAATTGGGTTTATCTGGTCTTATTAAGTTAACTTAGCATATCTTTTTAAGAAGCAAAAATACAATCAAAACAACCCTGTAACAGTGATGCTAACTCAGCAGTATTTTTAAGCCTGTGAGCTTTGCTGGATCTCTTTTCTGCCTCTCTTTCCCAGCACTGAAGCAGTAGCTGGCACTGTAGATGTACCACGTTACATGTACTAGACAGAGGCTGAACCTTAGCAGGATCTTCTTCCAGAAGCAGCATCTTGTTACGTGTCTGACTCCCTGTTTGGCATCCTTGCTGCCTCTTTGTTAAATTCCCTGCTGGGAGCTTGCTAGGAGCCTGTGAGAAGTTTGTGTATGCAGGGTGTCTGATGCTGCTGCCCCTCTTTCCTAGCTCTGAGTTTGCACCTGTGCCCTTTTGGTTTTGCAGTTCTCTCTTCAAACACATCTTCCTGTAATCCAGCTCTGGGCCACCATTCAAATATCTTTGATAATTAGGTGCCTCATAGCATGGCTGTTTCATCAGCTGCCTTTCAGGAACCTGTGTTTTTGGGGTTACAAGGCAGCACTTGTGTTTGTGTCATTAAGCTTTGTAAGGAAATAACAACAGCAAAAAAGTTACTCTTAAACATGAATACTTGGAACTAAGGATGTGCTTTCGTCTTGATTGTGCTTGAGTCTGTCCTGTGGGGTGGGAAGCACAGGGGATGATGGCTTCCCCAAGGAGAAATAAAATGTTCAACCTTACCAACATGGAGCTGCATAGGAAACACAAGGCAATTCAAACTTACTTAGGGTATGTAGCATTTATTATGTATGCAAGTCACAAACAGTAATAAACTTTGGAGTCCTAAGTTTTTTTTAAATGGTTAGAAAAGTATTTTATACTTTTCCCCCTCTTCCCACCGTCATTCTAAGCATTATAGTGCTTCCATGTTTATAAATACTTTAGGCAGGACCTGGACTGTTTGTATCTAATAATTTCTTTTTACTCTATGCAAAAGATGGAACTCCTTCTCTTCTGTTCCCTGAATCAAGCTTGCAGTAATTCCAGTAATTCATGGGTATTGATTGAGAAATGGTCAACCAGTTCCTCTGGGGACAGTACTGAATTACTTTGGGTGTGTATGAGACAAGGAGGGAATATAGTGACCACCTTGAAAAGTAGACTTCATCAGCTATGCCATTCAGTGCTTTCTCTTTGAATTGCATCAAATCAAACTGATTATTAAAACCTTTTTACGATATTTGGTATTGTGCTAATTTTAAATTAGCATAAAGTTCACAGTGAAATCCTCTCACAGCTCTGGTACTGGTTCAAGCTGCTGTTCTTGAGGGATTCAGCTGTCATCAATCCTTTGGGAAAATGTCCTGCTTCATTAGGGTAAGAAGTGTTAGAAGCTGTATGACATCTCAAGGGTACCAAACACTTAAAAAATATTAGAAATTAATCAGAATGTGTGCAAGCTGCAAAGCTGTGTGATTAGTTCCTATGTGCTTTTTAAAACTATAAAAATAATGTGCAGGTGCTGGCTTTGCATGTCTGGAGGAATGTTGAGCCTTGACTCGGATCTAAGGCTGTTTGCTTGATCTCTGTGATAGTTATGTATTTATTCACCTAAGGTTCATTTTCTGAGAGTGCTTATTAGTAGTACAAGTGTGTGCTGTACTGAAAGTCGAAGCCTCTCAAACCGCAGGTAGCCATAAGACGCGATAGGCACCCGATGTGGGTATTTTTCTCCAGGGGACGCCTCCTCGGCCCCATCCCTGCCGCCCGCTGGAAGGGTCGGGCTCCCTGCGCCGGACGGTGGCTACTCTGCCCCGCCAAGGGAACGATCAACCCTGTGTATGGGCTGTATGAAAACTTGGGTGGGGTGGATACGAGCAGAGCCGTTCTGAGGGAAAAGGGGCAGGCGCGTCTTTCCCCGTGTCTCGGTGGGGCGGGAGCGCCGCCGCTAGTGAGCGCTGCTCCTCCGCCTGCCGCGCCCCGGCGCTGCCCGCTCCCTGCGAGCGGAGCTTCAGCAGCGCGGCTTTGATCGCTGCAGATTTATACCCTTCGGGGGGAAACAAATAACGTCCGCTTCCCCCGCGTTACACTGCTAAGGCGATCAGCTGCTGCAAGACCGCCTTGTCCGGCCGTGGCTCGCATTAGGTGCGCTCTGCCAAGTCTTGTACTGCTCGGTTTTTCGAAAGGGAAGTTTAAAACGTTAGCGTAGGCTCTGGAGCGGTGCCTCAGGCGTTTCTGTTTACTATTTTTCTTTAGGATCGATAAAGTGCGGCCAGGGATGAAGTCTGCTTACAGTAGACATTTAAGGCAATTACCTGTATTGTAAAATTAAATACCGGTTTCTGCTCGGTGGGGGAAGGAAAGGCACAAAAGGATCGTTAGACAGGGAGCTCGCCTCCTCTCGTCATCTACAACAAAACTCGCTGCATTTTTGCTAGATCTCGACAGCAAAAGCTAAAACCAAGCAATCTGTTCCTAGCCGGAATACTTTGCACGTCAGCGGTAACACTCACATGAGCACCTTGTCACTAGCGTGACTCACCTGGCTTTCCTCGCATCTTGCTGGACCACTTCCTCTGGAGTGGGTCCTATGCCATCCGCCAAGGCTTCCTTTTGGCATGGGGATGAAAACCCAGCTGCTATCTCTTACCGACATGGTATCGGTTTGCGAGCCCCTGAGAGGCTTCTTCGTGCCGTGCTGCGGGGATGCAGCTCCCACTGGCTACGTGGATCGCCCACGTCGCGCCCCACCAGCCATCCTCGGTGGGGACTGCGGGCTGGCGGGTCCAGCTCCCCTGCCTGCCGGCGCAGCTATTGCCGAAGGCTTTGTTCATGTGCCAAAACCCCGTAGATTCTCTTTCTGTAGATCTTCATGGCAGTGCATCCGCCGCCTGCTGATACTCCTTCATGTCCAGCGGAAAGATGCTCTCGCACAGGACTCTTCTCTGTCCAGGGTTACCAGTATTTGGGGCCAGGCGCTGCTAACGGCGATCCTTGGGTGATGTCAAGAGGCTTCCTCCAGGACCCTCATTGCCGTAGCCAATCTGTCCTCACGGCTCACTCTGCCCCCTCCCCACCTCTCTCCTCTCTGCCGGGCACGATCGGCGTCTCTTTATTCAGCCTCGCCCGCCGCAGCGGGGCGTGGAGGGAGCGGGGAGGTCCCACCGCGTGTGCCGGCCCCGCCGCCAGCCTGCCCCCGGCCCCGGCAGGAGCCTTGGGCGATGCCCGGCGCGTCTCCCGTGGGAAGCTCCTCGCCGGCGGGGAGCGGCTGTGCGTCGCAGCAGGGCGGAAGCCCTTGGACTGGGCTGTGCTGGGCAGCGCCGCTGCCCTGCGCCTGGTGGAGAGCGGGGTTCCCTCCCCGGGTCCTCCCCCGGCTTCCTCTGGTCAGGCGGCAAGTTTAAAGCCCAATAGCTCAAGAGCCCGAAAGGCTGCAAACAGAATCGTGCCTCCTTCGTGCCGAGAGAACAGGGCAGCGAGTCAGTCAGTACCTGCCCGAGAGAGGGAGCCGAAAGGCGCACGGGCGCTCCCGTGTGCCCTGAGTGCTTGTCCCGCGTCCAGGACTCCCGGAAGGCTCTGTGCTTATGGATATTCCAACCGTGCTACTGCATGGCTTGTGAGAGGGCTTTCAGCCCTGTCCGACTGCTGACACTCTGAGAGAAACACGCCCCAATGCAACTCTCGCAGTTCCCATCCTATTGCAAACCGATCTAGCTCGGTAACTGGCTTCGATGGGCACACGGAGGGTGGTGTGATAAAAGAATAGCACAGGCGCTTGTTTAATCACCTACCTACTCCATGTGTATCTTTCCCTCTTGTTCAAAACGGGAAGGGTCATGATTCGTGCCAGCAACATCTTGCCCTGGGCTCGCGTCGGGTGTGCTTGTGATTCCATCCCCTCCCCCCAAAAAAAAGCTCTTGTAGCATTATTAAACCTGTGCGGCTAAAACAGACCTCGAGAAGTGCAGAAGGCAAGGCTTCTCCTGAAATTGCACCCAAGGGAGCACCATCTGCTCTCTCTTGCAAATGTTATACTTTTGAACACATTACCTCTGCCTTCACGGGGTGCGGGTGTGCAGATAATTACAGTCGAGCTGCAGGCAATTTTCTATAAAGCTGCACAGCAAAACACGTTTATGTTGTGCTGCGTTTCCTCAGCAATAGAAACCCACGGTGATGAGAGTGGCTTAGTCGAGCTCGGGGACTTCAGTTTCCGGGGCAAAATGGCTTAAAACGTTAAAATATTTGTCTGTCTGTATGACCGCTGTTTTCCTTCATGAGATGGGAGGCTGTTTATTGTGAGTGATTAACTGAAATCTTGCTAAAAAGTCCCAGCAGCCTCGGAGCCCCCCGGTCTTGGCTCTGGGGGGAATATGCTTCGTGTCGCGCCTTAGGAAATCTGCCTTTCCCGGGACTAAAGCTGGGCGCTGGAGGACACGAGGGCGTAGCTCAGCAAGGGGCGGAGAGGGAACCGGCTGCAATAGATTTGCTCTTTTAGGTGTCAGTTCTTAGCTGGGAGACCACAATTTCTCCCTACTCAAAAAGGTAGAAACGGTTGTAATTTTGGAAGTGGCAGCTGGAGATTAAGGCACACACTCCTCCGGGAGAGTCCTGATGGGTAGTAGAGAAAAGCCTGAAAACCCTCCCAAGACAGAAGTTTGATAACGCGGCTTTTACAGCTTCCTCCCCAGGGGCACCCGAAAGCCCTGCAGGGGAGCGAGCGAGCCCCGCAGCTTCTGCTCTGCTGGGACGGGAAGGTGGGGTCCCGAGCATGGGGGCATCAGAACAAGGTGAATACGCGTGTCAGTGGCGGAGAACGAGGGTTTCCGTGCCCGGCGGTCCCCGGCAGGGCAGGGGCGGGGGCTGCGGGAGGCAGGACGCAGGCGTGGAGGGGCCGTACAATGGGAGCTGAGCAGGGGAGGGTGGTTCAGCATCCCCTGCGCTAACCTGCCGCCGGGGGCGGCCCTGGCTGGGAGCTCTGGCAGCGGAGGTTCCGCCGGCTGCGTCCCACGGCACTGGCCCCACCGGGGAGGGAATGCTGCATTAAAAGCTGCTCTGAAGGGAAAATAATAATAATGCGGAAGGTCTCTTTTATTTCCGACCGGTCTGCACTCTTCTGCATTGGAAAGTTGCCCAGTCTAGATCGTTCCTGCCAGAAAACCACCTTGACACTAAATCATGCTTTCTTATGTCTGGTGCTTTAAGAAACCAAAGGAAAATTATGTTGTTCACTCTGAGACGCTATGGTTCATACTGAAAGAATGCCTTAATATTGAACCTTAAAATAAAATTCCATCTCCATAAAGTGTTAGCTGAGGTCTACAGATCTTTTGGTAGGAATAGATAGAGCTATACTTAAGGTAGTGGACTGGGACTGATGACCAGCACTCAGCTGATAGCTGCAGAACTGAGTGATCCCCAAAATGTGTCAGTACTACTTCATCCCATCTAGAAGAGAAAATTATAGGTTTTATTTGCCTTATCTGTTAGCCGTGTGCTGGGACCTTGGGCAGGTGTCCAGGAAGCCCGCAGGAAGACTGGGTGACATTCCCAGGGCTGTGCAAGTGAACCCCTGCCCTCCCCAGCGTCCTTCTCCCGCAGCTCCGCAGACTGGCGGAAGATCTCCCGCTGCCTCTCTCTTGTGGGCCTGCTCGAGCCAGGGTAAAATGGCGACGGCCACCCTGTCCCTCGAAGGCAGATGCCTCTGCGTGTCCCTGTCCGGCCGTCCAGGCGCTGCGGAGTGACCGGGCACGGATGGGAGCCGGGACACGGCCTCTACCTCCGGCCGAGGGAGGCTGGGTGCCCTGCCGGGAGCCAGCACCTCTCCCGGGGGGCTCTGGCCCCTGCTCGGCACTGCAGGGTGGCGGGTTCCCCACGCCTCTCACCCCTTCTCCGCCCAGTGCTTTCTGCCCCTCAGCCTTCGGGACTGACGGGCTGCGGGTGGGAGACCCCCGCGCTCACTGCTTTGCGGGAAGCGCGGTGGGGGGGTCCCCCCGAGCTTCCCGGAGTGCCCGAGCGGAGCTCTCCCGGCGGCACGGTCGGGGCAGCGGGCTCCCTCCAGGCTGGTCTCTGGGGCATTTATGTGCATCAGTGGGTTTACAATTGACTAGAGAAAAGCCAGGGAAGGGTGTGCTTGGATTTCGGGGCTGTTTGGGGTACAGATAATCGGAAATGTGTGAGTGAATAGCCTGAGTAATACTTACTCCTGCTGTGTCTCCTCCCTTGTCCCCCTCCACTATCTATTTTATTCTGTGTCCCCGAGTTAAAAAAATTTCAAGACGTCTATGCCCGAGAAGCGGCTTTAGCCGATGTCCCCTTTGCTCCCGCCCTGAGCCTGTCCTCCCACGCAAAAATGATTTTTTGCGTCAGCCTCCCGGGAGGGGAAGGCGGTGGCTTCGAGCGCACCTTCCCCGACGGAAGGGGGGCCGCCCTCTGCATCTCTCTTCCCCCTGGAGGGGAGGCTCCCTGAGCTTTCCTTTTGGGCAGAGCCTGCGAACAAAGCGGCGGGGCTGACTGTCAGCGGGTCCCCTCAAAAGCCACGAGTCGGAGACACGCCGAAATCGCCAAGCAGCCCGTTTGCGGGGCTCGGTTTCACCGAGCGGCAGCTGTCGGGCTCGGCACTGGCCTTTGCCGAGCACCACCAATGAGCCCCCGGCACTGAAGCCCTTTCTTCCCGCCGGCTTGGCGCTGGCCGTGCCGGCCGCGCGGGTGCCCGTCGTGCCGTCGGGGCAGCGGGCGCGAAGCGGAGCCCGGCAGAGCCTCCCCCCGGCACCGCCGGCGCGGGGACCGCTCCGCCGCCGCATGGGGAGGCAGGCTCTTGGCTTCACCCCGCCGGCTGAGCGCCAATAGCCATTCATTCAGCCAGTCGAGGCTCTAAAGAAGACCCCTTACCCCGCCGGCTCCCTTAATATAGGGTGCAAATGGAAAACAGTTCGACTTCACTTTTCCCCATTTATATATTATCATTATTCCCCCGCTCTTAATTAAAATATCTCCTGCCCTTTTTCTTTTTTTTTT
>VWZG01013247.1:605875-641219 GCA_013396735.1 Grallaria varia | reverse complement strand
TGTCCCCTGGGGCTGGGAGGGCTCTGTGCTTTGGGGGTGTCACCTGGGGCTGGGAGGGCTCTGTGCTTTGAGGGTGTCCCCTGGGGCTGGGAGGGCTCTGCTTTGGGGGTGTCCCCTGGGGTTGGGAGGGCTCTGTGCCTTGGGGGTGTCCCCTGGGGCCAGGAGGGCTCTGTGCCTTGGGGGTGTCCTCTGGGGCCAGGAGGGCTCTGCTTTGGGGGTGTCCCCTGGGGTTGGGAGGGCTCTGTGCCTTGGGGGTGTCCCCTGGGGCCAGGAGGGCTCTGTGCTCGGGTTGTCACCTGGGGCTGGGAGGGCTCTGTGCTTTGGGGGTGTTACCTGAGGCTGAGATGGGCTGGCAGATTTCAGGCTCTCTGCAGAGAGTGAGGGCTGGTACCTGTCCGGGCAGCCTCTGCAGTCTCGCTTTGTGTGCTCCTGCCTTTGCTTTCTGCTCTGGACTCTTGTCCATGAGCTGTCCTCCCCCTTGGCTGCATGGTCAGAGAAGGGCACTAAGCAGATCCCCAGCCCTGTGACATTGCCAACAGTTTCTGTGCTCTGTGTTGCAGCGGTGACCGAAGGCCCAACCAGCTGTCCCAGTGAGCAGTTGGGGTCCCAGTTCCTGCAGCACACAAGTCTAGAGGCCAAAGCAGAGAGTTCATCCTCAGGCATCCCCTTGGGGCAAGGAGAGAGCCAGCAAAAGGCAGAAGTCGGTATGTGCAATGTGCTTGGGGCAGAAGGACTTTGGAGTGTCCCCAAGGCAAATCTTGGAGCCAAGGAGTGTGGTAGTCACTTACTGACCCTTGAGGAGGGAGGTTAGAGTGGGAACACAGAATTTCAGAGGGATAAATCAGGAGTCCAGAGACAGGAGGAAGAAAGTCTCCTGAAGGCAGAGACAAGCCTGTGCTGGAGCTGCAGGTGACAGCAGCTTTACCGACACTGCTCTGCCTTAGTGGCCTGATCACAGCTCCAGTTCTGCTCTCTTACTGTGGACACATGTCTGCAGCCAGAAGGATTCAGGAGGGTACTGCACCATTGATCTGGGAGACTTGTGTGCATGGTGTGAAACTAAAGGAATTATTTCCTTCCTGCAGGATGAGGGTGTATCTCGGAGCGCTTATGCTGCAGATAAGGCAGTGGAAGGAGGTATCAAAGACATTATTAAAATGAGTTTTATAAAAATAGAAAGATATACTCCAACAAAATTGAAGTGTGTCCTACATAGGAAATTCAAAGTCACACTAAGGGAGATCAGATGAGACCTACGGCAGGGCTACTCACTAGATGTATAAATACTAATGATGGCCTCAGGAAAGTTGTTGGAATCAGGAAGCCTGCTGGAGCAGGTAAAAACAGGACAACATATGATTGTGATGTAGAAGAGGCATATAAGAACGCCAGCCAGGAATGTTGCCTAAATCATAGAGTCCCAGAGGGGTTTGGGTTGGAAAGGACCTTAAAGCTCATCTCATTCCACTGCCATGGGCAGGGACACCTTCCACTAGCCCAGGCTGCTCCAAGCCCCATCCAACCTGGCCTTGGACACTTCCAGGGATCCAGGGGCAGCCACAGCTTCCCTGGGCAGCCTGTGCCAGGGTCTGTCCACCCTCCCAGAGAGGAATTTAAATAAGGAAGGTGCTGCAGAAAAGGTCAGAGGTGCTCCCTATTTTTTTGTTTTCTTTCAGGATTTTGGCTTTCTTCTGTACTCATTTAAGCTACTGCCCATCACTGCTTATCAAATCCTTCTCCTGCCAGAGGTTGCCATTCCCATCAGTTGGCAAATGGAGCATTTTGTTTCCATGTCTCCTAATTAACTCCAGGAAAACAGCCAGGTTGATTTACCTAAACTGCCAATTAGGCTGTTTAACCCATCTGCTTTTGCCTGGAGCATATTAAGAAGCACTCAGACACTGGCAGGTGACTGGACAGGGACCTCTGGGAGGAGTGGTGGGAAGAAGTGGAGACAGCAATGCCTTCACTTGGCACAGTTGAACATTCCAGAGTGAATGTGTGCCGGACAAACAGTTGCCTACTGAGAGTCAATAGGAAGAGCTTTTAGGCAAACTGATAAATTGAACAGTGACAAGTCACTAAGGCCACGTGATCTTTGTTCAGATGTTCTTCAGAAGCTGTGAAGTGGCTGAGCCTCCAGTGATGGTCTGTAATCCCATGCTCAAATCTGCTCCATGACCAGAGGAATGAGCACTGACAGATTGGACACAGGCTTTTAAAAAGGGGTGTGTGTGTTTGTTTGAGCCACAGAACTGCAAAAAAAGGTAATTCTGATTTGATGGAAACTCTGTTAGGGAACAGAAGTGTCAGATATCAGGGTGAGATGGATACCTATGATGTGCTGTATCAAAGGTCTGGGAAGGATTTAGGAAACCATTTCTCAGGCCAACTTGCTCCACTGCAGAGACTGAAGAGACTTGAAAATCTATTAAGAGATCTTTGGAGAAGTCAACAGGCATGTGCTGCAAGATTATCCAGCTTTTAGCTTTCTGAAAATCTTTCAGACAGGACCTAAACGAAAACTACCTGGAGAATTAAAGCTGATGTGAGGGGACACAGAGGTTACTCTTGGGCTTGTAACTCCTTAAAGCTCAAGGAAGAGTTTTCACAACGCAGAGCTGTTGCTGGTGGATTCCCCACAGTCCTTTGTTGAAACCTGTTCTGTTCCACACAGTCATCAGTGATTTGGAAAAAAGAGGTGACAAGTGAGGTGACAGAAGCAGCAAATGGTACAGAATTATTCAGCACAGGCAGATGTGAAAGTCACAGCAAAAGATTGCACAAGAACTAAACCCAGGGTAATCCCAAGGTGGGTTAAATGAGCGTACACAGGGGAGCATAGCTGTAAATACACGTGCAGAATGAGGAGTGTCAAATTAATAATTGTATTGCAGAGGGAACATTTAAAGTCACTGTGGATGCGCTTTTGATAAGGTTAAGTCAGTGCTCGGCAGCAGTGAGGCCAATTAAATGTTAATTATGGTAAAGAAGGAACTGAGGACAAGGCAGTGTCGTGGGTTCATGTGAGTCTGTGATGGAGCCACATCTTGAACACTTACAGAAAAGACACTGTTCTGAAAAACAGGGGCAAAACCAGCAGAGAAAAGGATGGCAAGGAGACAATTATATCCAAAGAGAGACTGACTCTTCACCCTAAGAAAAAGAAATGGCAAAAGGGCTGTGTGCTGGTGCTTTGTGAAACTGAAAGTGTTGAGAGAAAGTGGAGAGGGACCATATTTTTCATAATCCACACCTGAAAAGCAGCACAGAAGTCGCAAATTTGGAAAAAAGCTAAAGGCAGTAAATGTTTGGCCAGTGCACAGGTAAATTGTGGGACTCATTGCTACAGGCCAAAATACAAGTGGGTTCCAAGAAGTGATTAGGTAAAATTGCACCTTCAAATTAGACTTAATTGGTCCAGCCAAACCTCCTGCTCAGATCACAGAACAGCTGATTGCTGGAAAGTTCTGCCAGGGAGAGCGTGACTTTATAATCCCTGTTCCTTACCCTTTCTGCCCAAGCATCTCCAACTGTCAGTTGTCAGAGATAATATATGTCAGAAATAATTTGATTTTGCTCAATACATAAGTCCTCAGGTTCCGTTGCACATTATGCTGTGCATCCATTTAGTGGGAATTTATTGCGGGAAGTCAGGGTGAAGAGATTTGATAATTTGCACTGAAGAGCCTGAAAAATTGCACAGTTCTGTCATGTGAGAAGTCCTGTGAATCTTTCCGTGCAAAGCGAAGCTTCGTGATCCCTTTCTCTCACAACATGTTTTGCTTTCTACCAGCAAACCTCCCTAAGGCACAGGATGTCTTTCTCCTGGTGTTTAGCTGCTGAGAGGGGGTGAGGCTGGCCAGTGAGTGTGGCAGGAAGCTGGGGAGAGCAGAAGGCTGGGAAGGACGGACGCCTGGCAGATGATTCACAGGAATCTGGTGGCAAAGCCTTGCCATGAGAGAACAGACCTCGGAACTCTCAGCGGAGCAGAATGTACCCTCCCTGCCCCAGTTTGCTGCTGCCAGCAATGGCAAAGAGTTCCATGTCCTTCCCCATTCTCTCAGTGTTTCCGTTCGTTTCCAGACTTGCTGGTGCTGCTCTACATGTACAGGGACAATCTGCTGTTGCTGTCATTGCCTCCAGGAGCAAAGATCTGGGTGATGGCTCCCAACATCCCAGCGCTGCAGATGAGCCACTCCAGTTTTAACGTAACAAAATACCATAGAATTTATTACTTCAGTGTGTTTTTAAAGAAAACTTTCGGAAATTAACTTAAAAGTTGCTTTAAATAGCACTGTGACTATTGCTATCAGCAAGTCCTCAGCTGTATGTTCACATGCTATTTTTTTCCATGCAATTCCTGCCTCACTCGAAGCCTTTTTGCTGGAAGTTAAAGGCACACAGTGAGCAAGCAGGTGATTACAGCCAGTCTCGGTGTTACAGCAGCTGAATGCTGCCCTGGGGAGTTGTATTTTACCCCTGGCAGAACTGTAAAATTCGTTATTTCAATTCTGAGATTACAGACATTGCAAAAGTGTGTTTTCATTTCAAAGCACAATGAAACCAATTGGAAACACTGAAATTTTCCATAAGGCAGAAATGCTGGATTTTGTCCAGCTCTTGTTGTGACTTCATTCTCACAAAGCCTTTGGATGTTTTGGGATGAGCAATCTAGACTGTCTCTGAGAAGATTATTAATTCCTCATTTGGAGCAAGCTGTGAGCAACATTTCATTAGTCCAGGATGAACAGTGGGGAAAGACAAAAATATTTATTAACTGTTGAGTGTGTGAGCATTGGGCATCCAGAACACTAAAAAAAACATGTGCAGTCATGTTACATCATAGCATCTCTTGGAAGAAGTAGAAATCAAGTTGCTCACAAAATTCCAGCTGTGGCATTCCCAGCTTTTGCACCTACAACCTGAAGAATAATTTAATGTGGTTCTGCGTGTGCAGTACAGCAATGAATTTGTTCAAAGCCTGGGAAATTCTGCTGGAAGCTTGACCATTCTTAGGGAAACAAGAAACAGTTGGGTGAACTTGTATTAACTCATGTCAGGTTGAAGTTTAATTTTAACTGGTTGTCTCATTTTGCTGAAGGGGTTCTTTGCTGCTGGGGGTGTTCATGAGGAGTTTTGATTTGAGGCTTGCCCAGCCTCAAAGGTGAGTTCTGAGGGAATTCAGGCCCTGGCACAGGGTGCCCAAAGAAGCTGTGGCTGCCCCTGGATCCCTGGAAGTGTCCAAGGACAGGTTGGACGGGGCTTGGAGCAGCCTGGGCTAGTGGAAGGTGTCCCTGCCCATGGCAGGGAGTGGAATGAGATGAGCTTTAAGGTTCCTTCCAACCCAAACCATTCTGGGATCCTTCAGGAAATGAGTCTGGGTGTCAGGATCAGTTGGTTCCTGTGTTTTCTTTCAAATGCTCTCTGGGAGTGGTAACCCTGATCTGGGGAGGTCCCTGGGGTTTGAGTGAGGAGGGGTTTCCAGTGGTAGAGGGGAACAAGGTGGTTCTGCAGTCTGACAGAATTCAGAATTAGTGGCTGTTTATTTTTCATGGTTTAATGGTTTGTCCAAATTACAGCATGTTTTCCTCTGATTTTAGTAATAGATGTCTGTGTAAAATGTAAAGTTTCTTAAAAGCATAGAGGTACTAATGTTGTTTAAACAAGTACTGGGAGAATTCTTAATACACACAGTTTGTTTTCATGGGATTTGCAGTTGTATGTGTGGCAAAAACCCAAATTACATCACGAGGGAGATACCTGAACAAGAGATAGTGCGTTGCAGTGAGAAAGATCAGATAATTTGATGCCTGATCTGAAAATAAATGGCAAGCACAGCTAATAAATTCACAGATTATACTACTTTTGGTGGAATGATGCATAGAAATCATGCTTGCCAGAGTGCTGTTGCCTGTTGGGTGAGTGGGGCTTGTTCAGATAAAATACATTTTAATACAGCCAGAGGGGAATTGTTTGTCTGAGAATAATGAGGCTGCAGCTGGCACAGAGGCCACGGCTTCCTGCACATTGTGACATGGTCCAGGCACTGCAAGAGGCAATGCTGCCTGTTGCACCCCTCGTTCCTGCTGCTCTGCTGGCACAAGTGCTTGAGGAGCCAAATAGTGCCAGAAATTAAGGAATCAGCCCCCCTGAAAGGACTTCTTTTTTTTTTTTCCTTGTTTTAGCTCCCTGCTCTGCAGCTGCACAGCTTGAGAGGGGCACGGGGAGACGTGGGGAGGGCACAGCTCGTGTGAGCAGCTCTGGCTCAGAGTGATCCAGGGGTCAGCACCTGCTCTGAAGTGTCCAGTGGGATCCAGATGCTTGTGGGATTCAGGTTAAAAAGACCATCCTCTGTGGGGAGGTCACTGTCCTCTCAGTGACCTGGAGTAAATGCCTCTGTAATCACTGGCAGCACAGTTCTGGGAGCTTTTACTGGAGATGCCTCTGTTAGATAATTCTGATTGCAACTGGGCAGACAGTGGCTGAACACGTGGTGGTGCCAGTGTATCTGAACTGATACAGCCATGAGCTGGGGGGAACAGCGGGGTGATAACCTAAGCCTGCCTCCGGTGCAGCCAGATAACATGTCTGATCATCCCCTTGCATCCCCTGGGAAGAAATTGCCTGGGAAAGGAGCTAGGGAGGCAGGAATCTCTGCTGAGATGGGATTCCAATGGGAAGTGGTTCTGTTCAATGCAAAGCAGGCAGTTAAGAATTCTAATGTAACCCTTCCCTGTGGCACCGGTGAGAGGGTCTGCACTTCAGTAACAATGATAGAAATTCAGGAATAGTGGCAAAAAGTCATAAAATGAATCAACTCTGGCAGAAATATACTGCAGTTAAAAGACATGAACTGCACAGACTGTTGAGAATCACAGACAGGAATCAAGAGGGGTTGATTAGTCGTGTCAGGACTTTCAAAAGGAGGAATTGGCTTTTTAGTAAGGAGGAGAAAAAGTCTCGAAGAGCCAGTGCCTGGGAGCAGAAACCAGTTGTATTTTAATTTGAAAGGGAGCACAGAGGTTTGAGGCAGCGATTACAAGTTAGTGGAACACACTTTTACAAGAGAGGGGAGGTTCTCAACCTCTTGGTGTCTTCAAACCAAAGCCGGGGGCCTTTCTGGAGGAGCTGTGTAACCAGCTGCAGCCACAGGGCTGGATTCTTGTGGCACGATTGCTGGGCTCCAAAGGTCAGATTGGCTGGTGTTCTCTCTTTTTTAATGTCCCTGACTGAATGGGAGATCAGCTCTTCAGGAAGGAGCTATGGAATAGCAAGGGTGGGAAGAGGAGGAAGAGGCAAAGATGCAGCGCTGCTCAACCTTGCTTTTTTTTGGTTCTGTGGTTTATTGGGGCTTTTTTTTTATGTAGGGGAGTTCCAAATCCCTGCGAGCTCCAGTGAGGGGCCAGTTCTCCACGGTGCAAAGGTATGGTTTCATTTGTCACACCTTCTTTCTGTACCTTCCCTGCAGGAAAAAATCTCAGTGCAGCTCCAAGCACAGCCTGAGCAATACACTCACAAACATGACTGTTTTCTGGAAAAAAGAAAGGGAGATGTGATATGCTGCCCTCTGCTTCAGCCAGAGCAAAGTTCCAGGAACTGCATACTGGCATCCCCATCCTTTTAAAGTGTCCGTGTAACAGGGCTGCTGGTAGGGGAGCACTGAAAGGAAATGTGGGAAACCACAAAAAACAATTAAAAAAAAAAAAAGGGGGGGGGCAAAAGTGAATCCAGCAGCACCAGTCTGTGCCTGTGTATTTGCATTTTGATGCAATCTTTCACTAGGTGATTTTATGCTGTTGCTATTTTGGTTTTCGCCAGACAGCCCATCACTGGAGAAGGTGGTGCCACTCCAAACACTGCAAATCAGGGCTGGCTCTTGCCTGTTACAGAGGGGCTTGAAGAGAGTGCATCAGCTTGAGATCACAAGGCCATAAATTATGTTATTGTTCTTGTGATTAAACCTGCTAATTCCTTGCAGTTCACAGTCTCAGATGCAGATAATTCCCTATTTTAACAGTCAGTCAGTCAGCTCAGCGATTGCTCAAGGACAGCGGGAGCAGGGTGGAGGTGAATTCAGCATTCAGCAGGGCAGGTTCCTGAGAAAGGCACCGAAAGGGCTTTTCCTTGATGTGCTGACGGGGTGAGTGTGGATCTGCCCATGCCAGGAGGTGCCACCAGGGCAGGGCTGGAGCAGAGCCTGGAGCAGGTCTCAGGGCAGGGCTGGAGCAGAGCCTGGAGCAGGTCTCAGGGCAGGGCTGGAGCAGAGCCTGGAGCAGGTCTCAGGGCAGGGCTGGCGGAGAGCCTGGAGCAGGTCTCAGGGCAGGGCTGTCAGAGAGCCTGGAGCAGGGCTCAGGGCAGGGCTGGAGCAGAGCCTGGAGCAGGTCTCAGGGCAGGGCTGGAGCAGAGCCTGGAGCAGGTCTCAGGGCAGGGCTGGAGCAGAGCCTGGAGCAGGTCTCAGGGCAGCCACAGCACTGGCTCAGTGGGTGCCAAGGGGGCACTGGGCGAGATGCCCGTGCAGTGAGCACTGCTGCCACTCGATGGCACTCGGGCTGTGCCAGCTGCGGGCCTGCTGAGCCTCCTGCCACCTCCCAGGCTGTGCCCAAGGGGAGCACGTCTTGAGCACATCGCTCATTGTCCCTGCCCTGCAGAGTTTCAGGGAGGGCTGGGCACAGGTGGAATTGGGTAAGGCACATCTGTGAGTGTGTGTTGACAGGGACTGACCATGGGCATGATAGGGGAGAGGGCACAAAGGGTAAGGTTAATTTTGGAGCGGGAGGTTACTATAGAATCACAGAATAAATGTCCTCAGTGGGAAGGGACCCACAAGGGTCATCAAGTCCAAGTCCTGGCCCTGCACAGACACCCCAAAAATCCCTTCCCCTGTCCCTCAGAGTGTTGTCCAAATGCTCCTTGAGCTCTGGCAGCCTTGATGCTGTGCCCACTGCCCAGGGGAGCCTGGGCAGTGCCCGACCACCCTCTGGGTGAAGAACCTTTTCCATAATATCCAGCCTCACCCTCCCCTGACTCAGCTCCAGCCTTTCCCTCGGTCAGTGCTCACAAGGAGCAGAGATGGAGCTGTCCCTTGTGAGGAGCTGCAGACTGCAGTGAGCAGTATCAGCTATTTGCTGAATTCTGAAAGGTCTGAGATGTGCAAGAGGCTGCACCGGACTCCCTGGCCAGAGGGGAGGTGAGCAGTGTCCATAGAGCTTCCCTGGGTAGATGGCTGTGTAGGACAGGGAGATGTCTTTTGGGGACATGTAAGACCAGATGGCATCACTCCTCTGATAACTGTAGTTCAGTACAAACGGGTCTCACTGCTCCATTTCCAAGCATGAATCTCCTATAGGGTTGATGTGATTTTGCTGCCTTAACAGCTTTCTTCTCTAACTCCTCAGGGTCACCCAGCTCAGCGAGGGCATTTGGAGGAAGCCGCTTTCCAATTGCAGCAGATTTTCCGGATTGATATTTCCATTGCCTTGAATATCCTCGGTAATGTGGACTTGGGGCTGTCTTGCCCTTAAACCACAGGTTTCTCATTTTGGAGGACCTCCAAAGCGTTGCAGGTCTTGTGTGAAGGCTGAGATGGCATATACCCAAGCTGAAGCCTCCTTTCAGCAATTTTAACTGTGCTCTGAGAGATTTATCGCCCTTTGTCCCATCCTGCCACCAGATTTTTATCAGCGTATTTCAATCCGGGCTCGGTTGAAGCCTGCACTGTTGTCCTGACACCTGTAGTTGGAAATTAAGCCATCTCTGTCTTTTTTGCAACACAAGATGTCACATCCTTGTATCCCTTTTTATTGTCTGAGCTCACAGTCTTCCTGGCAAGCTGAAAAAGCAATTGCAGAATTGCAACTCCAAGGAAAGCTGAAGGGAGATGCCCTGATCTAAGAAAAGTCCCTGCCCTATATACACCATGAGTTGCAGCCCTGAAAAGCAGCGTGAGCCATACGCTGTGTTAGCCCGAGATCCCTCCTTGCAGCGAGGCTGGAAAAAATCCCTGAAATTCAGCGTTGCCATTTTTCTTATGGAAACTCTGGAGTGAGGGTTCTTCAGCCAGCTGGGAGCGGCCCCAGAGCACGTGGCATGAGCCAGGGGGGACCCAGTGGCTGGGGGGAGCAGGTTGCTGCTTTCGGGGCTGAGTTCTTGCCATTGCTTTTGCCCTGTTCTTACCTTGTGCTCTCCTCAGGGATCGAGAGCATGAGGGCAGGGCACTGCAGGACAGGCTACGCCTGCTTCAAACTGGCAGCAGATCGAGGCTACAGCAAAGCCCAGTTCAACGTGGGCCTGTGCTATGAGCACGGCAGGGGCACGGAAAAGGACTTGGAAAAGGTATCCACGGCTTGGAGGGTTGTGTATGTGACACACAGACCAGGAGAGTGGTCTTTGTTGCGTGCTCAGGAGCTTTTTGTCTTTTGCATGGTCGTTAAAGCCATGAAATATCCTGAGCTGAAGTGCATCCACAGGGATCATCCAGTCCAGCCCCTGCCCAGCAATCCCACCCTGTCCCTCAGAGCATTGTCCAAACCCTCCCTGAGCTCCGGCAGCCTTGGGGCCGTGCCCACTGCCCTGGGGAGCCTGGTCAATGCTCAGGCTCTGAAGACTCAGTAGAAGCTGCTGGAAATAATGTAAATTGCAGGTTTGCAGTGCTGACTTCAGTGCCATCAATCCCCTCTGAGATGTGCTCTGAGATCCCCTTTCCCACAGCTTCTGAGAGCTTCTCCAGGTGCACAGGCTGTGCCACCAGCACCCAGGGGAGTACCAAGGAGAAACCTGTCATGTTACTGTATTTAAGACACCCCTGCACTTCCTAAGTCTGCAGTTTGGGAATGGTAACTGCAGCCTGCCACCTAGTGAAGGCTTGTTGCAGCCAGCAGCTGCTGGAGCTGGGAAGAGCTACAAAAGCAGCTTTTTTTGAGTAATTTTTAGTCTCTTTCAAACGAGGGAGGTTTAAGTGGAGGAGGCAGGGTGGTTCCAGGGCTCTGGGGTAGTCACAGCCCATTGTCTGGTTTAACCAAGCTGATGTTCCTCAGCAGGGAGGGCTGCTGGGGGAACCATGCGCAGCTTGTGATGGATCTGGACAGGGGTTAAGCTTGGCCTGACCAGACAGGAGTCACATCGTGTTCCACCTGCATCACACAAGTGGGTTTCTCTCCTTCCAGGCAGCTTTCTACTACTGCCACGCTGCCAGCAGCTGCCACCCCATGGCCCAGTACCGCTACGGGAGGTACCTCCTGCAGCACAGCCCTGACCAGCAGTGGGACAGCCAGCAGAGGGCTCTGACACTCCTGGAGCGAGCAGCAATGGCCGGGATTACAGAGGTCAGTGTCTGCAGTGTGGTGGTGGTCAGAGGAGGGAGCCAGCAGAGAACCTCGCTGAAGGCTTTGAGCCACAAGACACCCTAGGAAGCATCGTTTGTGGGGCTAGAAGCAAAGTTTTTTCCAACATATTTATGCCAGCTCACAGCCATGGGTCTGGAACTGGGTGGTCTTTTAGGTCCCTCCTAACCAAACCATTCTGTGATTGTCTGATTCTATATTTATGTTCCTGACACTGTGTGGGAGACAGCCCTGCCTGCGCATGGGAGCTGTGTCAGCACATTGGGTGTCTGTTGTTAATGTGGCTCTTAGATCAGACTATTGGCTTAAGAGGGCTCACCCTCACCTGCAGTTGAAAACATAGCTCAGTGTTCCATCTCCTCTCAGTTCCAAGCGTTGCCTTGCTGGAGGAACATCCATGCAATGCCTGAAGTAAGAACAGATCCTCATTTTGTAGCTGTGACTTTTGGAGATGATTCATCCCCATGGATCTGTGTACCCTGCCCTCCTTTCCCGCTCTCCAGGAGGTGCATTTAGGCCCATGTGCCACCTTGTGCTGCAGGTGCCAGTCGTTGTGGCAGTGCCTGTGCCTCCTGTACCACCCTGTTCCAGGACGTGCATCTGCTGGATCTCACGAACAGCGCAGGGGTCGGAGCCATTCCCTGGCTCTGCCTCCCACAGTGCAGTTTGAAAGGATATTCTGGGTCCTGCAGTGTTAGGATGGTGATGATAACTGCATGTGTGCTGGAGTTACGTAGATCAAATGCGATTTATTTTTTCATTTACCACGGCAAGGTGATTTTTCCTAGGACAGCCCCCCTTCTCCCAGCAGGCTCTGCACCAAGCAGGGTCCTTGGGACACTTGTCTTGTCACAGCATTTGAGCAACTTGCAAAATCCTCAAAAGAACTGGAGTGATTAAGGGGGGAAATCCTGGCTGATCTGTGCCCTGTGTGGTTTTGTTGCAGGCGCAGGCTTATCTTGGAGTGCTGTACATGAGGGGGCTGCAGCCTCAGGAAAAGAAGGGTCTGAAGTACCTGCTGCAGGCAGCAAACTGTGGTGTAAGTAATCCCCCTGCAAGCTCTGATTGTCCTCAGTTTGGGATCGTTGCAGGTTATAGGTGGCAGATTCCAGGGCTTCTTGGAAATGGGAGCAAGTGTCAGGATTTTACTGCCTGGTGTGAAGGGACTGGGTGGAGCCTTCTTGCATCTTGGAGAGGAAACAAACCCCAGGCACAGACCCTACAAAACATGAAAGTAGACACAGCCCTGCTGGAGTTCTTAAAGTACCAGCACTTGTATCCACCCAGCAGAATTTGACAGGTTTCCCATTGTGGAACATCTACACCCTCTTCAGTCAAAATCTTTCACTACTTCATCATTTTGAGGACTTTGTTGTGTTTGTCTCGAATCTGTTCTTCAAAATTGGTCCATTCTTGCCTTCTATAGGGAGCATGAAAGGATTACTTCTGAATTTATTTTTTTCTTCAGGGACCCTTAACATATGTAAATACTTGAATCTCCTTTCACCCTCCCATTAAGTTGCAGTTTCTCCTCACAGATTATGTTGTCTAGATTCCCAACAGTATTCTTGTTTCCACTTTCTCTAAGTGGCCCAGGCTTATCTTTTTGGAAGGGCAGTGCCACAGTGTGGGCACAGTGCTGCTCCTGAACCCTCTGCAGCACTCAGAGGAGCAGAAGTGTGACATCCCATGTCCTGCAGCCAGGTCTCTGCACCCCACACTTCTGTTTCCTTCCAGCATTGCCACATTGTCCCCTTGTTTTCAGCTGCATTGTGAGAGCAAGTTTTTTTTTCTGAAGAACTTGCTCATTTTAACTTCGGTTCCCACAGCTTTTGTGCAGTGGAAAATAATGAATAGCTATTCCCTATTCTGCTGGCTAATAGTTCTGGTTGTGGTGCCCTTTAGTGTGTCCTCTCTGAGTCATTTCTTTTGCAGGCTGCAGAGCTCTGGTTTAGTTTGTCTCTCCGTGCAGTTAAGCTGTTTTACGTTCCTTGTCAGCCTTCGCTCTATTTTTCTAATTCTCATTTGACCATTTTAAGATGCTTGGACTAAAACTGGACTCAGGATGGAGGTAAGCCATGGATCTCACATAACGAGATCCTCTGCTTTGTTCTGTATTCCCTTGCAATAATTCCTAATACTGTTTGCCCTTTTGCCTGACACTCAGAAGTGATTAGATGGTCTCAGGGAACTATCACAGTGTGATATCACAGATTTCTTTCTATAAGCACTGCTTTGCATTTGGCAATACTGTTTCTTTTGTGATTGTGTTGCCGACCCTTAGTCTTGTGAGATCTGCTTAGTTAATTCTGTATAGTAAGTTTGACCACTCTGAGTGACATTACATCTCTTGCAAACTTTGCCACTTGGGTTTTCACCCTCTTTTCAGAATTCAGACACTGTCAGATGGGACTAGGCCTGACCAGCCACAGCAGCACAGACATCCCAATACACAGTATTTAGTTCTAAATCTGCTAAAGGTCTTCCAGAAGCTGCGTCCCTGGCTCATTTCTTCCAGCCTGGAGTCAGAAGCATATGCTGCACAATGTCACACCGAATTATCTCATTCAATAGATGATTGTCATTTACTGGTAAGCCCTTAACAACACAAAATGTGTCAGGTAACTTCAGGTGCCCTCCAGCAGATCAGTGTTTGACATATTTTGGTCACAGCCATGGCAGTTCTCAGATCCCAGACATCCTTCCCCACCTCTGGTTCCCAGTGGATGCTGTCTGGGGATGCCCTCAGCTTTGAGGGCATGAGCTCCCTGGGATGGAGCCCCACATCTTCTCCTGGGAGAAGCATCCATGGGTGTGTGCCTTTCCACTGCCCTGGAGCATGAATTGGTGTTCAGTTGGTTAAAAGAATGCTGGCTGTGGGTGAAGCAAGGACAGCACCATTTAGTGCAACCCCAGAAAGAGGCACAAGAAGTCATGGATTCTGTGTTTTCCTGTTTATTCCTGGGTGCTGGAGCCAAGCAGGGAGCTCTGACAAGCGTCTCTCCAAACACTACCCTGCAGAGAACTCTGTTCTACTTTGGTTCCCACTTTTTATCCTCCCTTATTTTACACATGCAGCCGTAGAATATCAAACCCATGGTAAAGAGTGCTGTTGGAGAACTGAGCCTGACCTCCAGATTTCCAAGGGTATCTCAGTCCCTTCTGCCATGCTAATTTGGGGATCTCCTCTCCTTGCAGCCTTGTGTCTGAGGTGCTCCTCTATGAGAGATGGTTGGTGCAGCACTTCTCATTGAACCCTGTCTCTTGTCACATCTGAAGTGCCAATCCTTCAGCATGTTTATCTCATCTCAAAAGGAGTTTATTGCTGTCATAAACTGAGACTTGCAACATTTTGCAAAGCACCCACTCACTGAGTTCTTCACTTGCCTCTACCGGCTACCTCCCAGACAGCAGCACTTGCAATATGTTCTTTTCTCGTGGCTTTATTAAAACTTGCTACTTATTTTTCCCCCTTCTCTTCTTTTCTTTTTTATTTTGTAAAGCCTTGTTTAGATCATGTTTCTGGCAGCCATACTCTTCAGGTTGTGCTGGTGGCTTTGTTGCTGCAAAGGTCTGTGTGACCACTAGCTCATGCAGTCTTTTTATGTCATCAGGACTGTTGTCTTGCTTTCCTGCAATCTGAGACTCTTTTCTTCCCATTGGATCTCAAAGATAAAGTGCACAGCCAACACATGAACATGGGTTTGGATTTGGCTTCACTGCTCCCTCTGCAGTGGCACCCTTTACTTTCCAGTTCATTCCCAGCAGTTATACATGTCTGAGTGGTTCAGGTGCTTTCTCTCTTAGTGCTTATTTGCTTGATTTCATTTCTGCTGCTTGAGATTTCTTCTAGAATAGAATTAGGTGGGGCTGAGCAGGAGAGTGCAGCACTGTGTGTTAAAGGCTGCCAAGGGGAATCTTCCAGCCCTTGGCAGCAAGTACCTCTGTGACATTGGTTCTGTTTTTAGGAGACTTTGGTGTGAAGCCTCGAAGGGCAGTTCCAGGGCATGCTTGGAGCTCAGGTGGGGTCAGGATGTGGGTGCAGCCAGGGCTGCCCAAATCCTCTCAGCTGTGACCCCAGGGACAATCGGGATGCTCTGCAGAGCCATCAGGAACAAAGCTGTTCCTTTGTTGCCCTGACACACACATAGGTGTTACAGGGAAATCAGTGGCATGGGTTGGAAAGGGATGGGAAGGAGCAGAGCCAGAGGCATCTGGGCAGAAACTGCTCCTCTGTGTGCTCAGAGAGGGAACTAAAATGCTAAATTACTAAATATGGGCTGAGGGATACAGGGGTAAACTGAAGAAGGTGACCAAAGACAGAGCAGCAAACTTTAAGGAAGGCATTAAAGACTCTGTTCTCCTTTCCTGTGCTGTTGTCACTTCTCCCTGTGCTCTCTCCTGTGCCAGGATGCCCAGAGCAGGTACCACGTGGGTGTGTGCTACGAGCAGGGCCTTGGGGTGCAGCAGGACCTGGCAGAGGCACTGAGGCACTACCGGGAGGCGGCTGCTGCGGGGAACAGGCTCGCCCAGGAGAGGCTGCGGCTGTGGGAGGAGGAGCTGGAAGGTACACGGGGCAGGAGCACGGTGGGACTGCGGGGGAATGACCCCAGGAAAGTGGGGCTGTATTGCCAAAGGAAGGGTCCAAAAGGGCCGTGGCACAAAGAAGTTCTTTTGACTGAGGGACAGGACCCCTTTTCCTTTTCAGCTCTTTCCGCTTCTGACCGGCTCTTTCTCATCCAGATGAAATGGAGAAGCCATTCCCATAGTCTGATGTGTCACAGAATCATTCAGGTTGGAAAAGACCTCTAAGGTCATCGAGTCCAACCTTTCGCAGCGTCAGCCAGGTTGGATGGGGCCCTGAGCAACCTGGTCTAGTGGGAGGTGTCCCTGCCCACAGCAGTGGGGTTGGAACTGGCTGATCACTAAGGCCCTTTCCAACCCAAAGCATTCTGTGGTTAATACCTTGTTTTTCTGTACTTCCAGGTACACACACGAAACATCCATTCCCTTCAGGAATACGAGCCTCTTCCTCGAGCCCCAGTTTCTGGGCTCTTGAGCCTGTGTCTGCAGGCCTCCACACCACCCAGCCAGGCTGTGCCCTCACCCTGCCCCACTCCTGGAGTGCAGACAGACTCCACGTGATGCTGCTCAGCAGTGCAGGATGGAGCCGTGCCTTCGGACACAGGACAGTGCCACTGGAAAGGCAGTTCTGGGAGCCCCACTACTGCTGTTCCTAGAGCTGTAAGTGACACCAGCAGGGGGGAAGGCAGCCCTTGGTCTGTGTGGGACTGGAAGCAGCTGGCAGGGAGTGCAATGGAAAGGGTCATGAACAGGACCTTTTAAATATCAGGGGGTTGGGATAAACTCTGTGATATCCTTACACCACCATGTCATCTGGTCCTCTTACCTTCCACTACAAGGGTGTTGCTTATGCACCTACATCTCTGTACAGAGCAACATATAGACTCCCTCCATGACCCAGGCTGCCCAGAGAAGCTGTGGCTGCCCCATCCCTGGAAGTGTTCCAGGCCAGGTTGGACAGAGCTTGGAAGCAGCCTGGGCCAGTGGACGGTGTCCCTGCCTATGGCAGGGGGTGGCACTGGATGAGCTTTAAGGTGTCCTCCAGCCCAAACCATTCTGTGGTTCTGTGCCACTGTGATGTGGTTTGGGGTTATAATTCCAGGAGCCCTGCACGTCCTGCACAGTCCCCCAGTGAGGTTTGCAAGCCACCATATGGTGATGTTGGCAACTCACCCTCTGGTGGGCTGGCCCACACCCTCTGAGGCAGTTTGCTCTCACTTCAAAGCAAGTTCCCACAGTAGCTCTGCATTGCCATTGTGGCAGTTTAATCTGCTTCCAAACCTGTGCAAGCAGGGGACTGAATTCTCATTACTGGGACACGGGTTTTTTGGGATATGACACGGATCCACCTATACCAGTGAGAGTGACAGCTGTCCTGGGCCATCCTGCACCGTGTCCTTCAGCCCTGGCAGTGAGCTGCTCCCATGGGTACACCCCTCTGAGTCACCGTGAGCCAGGTTTGCTTTGGAATTTCTGTTGGACATGTTTGCTGAGCCCACCAGCTCATTTCCAGGGCAGTGGATAAGGGATGCTCCCAGCGGGAAGGCACCACTGTCAGGCAGCAGCAGGCAGCTGCCAGGATAGTTCCTTCCACTGGGGCAGCTGAATCCGGAAAAAGGCATTTGTCCACACCAGTTTAAACTGGTTCAAGGGCATCTGTACAAACTGTCCAGCTTCCTGTGGCCATGGTGCTCTGGTGCTTTGTGTAGATCAGGCTCTGGAAAACAAAGACTATGGCCCCATCCTGAACTTGCTGTGGTCTCCATTCAGCAAGGGAGAGGCATAGCCAGCCATCAGCACATCTGATTGTTCTTCTAGTCTGGTCTCTCTTTCTGCTCAGACCAGGCTTTCTTAGACCATTTCCTTTATCAAGCAGGATACAATTAGCAGGAAATTCCTCGGGTGGATTTCCTATTCTGTGATAATCCACAGCCCACGGGGTAGGGCTGGGGGGTTGAAAGCAGAATGAGGAAATTGAACCAAGAGAGAGGAACTCTCTTTTTAATCTGCTTATTATAAGGTATTTTTGTGTAAAGATTGTCCTCTAACAGGCACATCAAAGCAACTTTGCAGAGGAAGGTGTGAGGTTTGTCCTCAGCGTGTGCTCCCGAGATGCAGAGGAATCCCACAGGGCTGCATCTCCTCGGTCACACAGTGCCTCCCTCGTGGTTTGCACAGCTGCAGCTCCGTTGGAATTTGGCTCTCTGTCATTGTTTTGGTGCAAGAACCTGTTTTGTTTGTGAAACAAACCAGCGAGAGATTTCTGTTAGCAAACCCAGGACAAACCCATCCGTGTATGGTTGCCAGAGATTGGCTCATCTGTGTGAGCATTTTGGAGACTCCAAACACAGCAGCGCGTATTTTGGATATTAAATGGTCCACCAGGGGAAATCTTACTCTATTGCTCTTGTCATTTGGTCCCAAGCGCGACAGAAGGGGATAACTTTCTCATTTACTCTGCTTTAAGTTATCTGTGTGATTTTCTGGTGCTGTGTGTACACCTAAAGCTAGGAACTGCCACCTCCAGGTGCAGGGAAAAGAACACGGGTAGGACACTGTTGAGATGGTCCAGGATTAGGGATCTGCTGGGTCGTGCTGCCTCTTCTTTTTCAACTTAACAGCAAAATGAAAGCAAAAAAAGTCACCCAAAGACACCTGAGGTAGCAGCAAACGAGCAAATTTGCTTTGACCCTCAATATGTTGAGAACTGGGGTGTCTGTGGAGAAGACAGTGCAGTATTTTTGCTGTAAAGATGATGAAGGGAAGCAGGCAGAGTGGTTAGAGTGCTGGCCCTGCCCTGTCACAGGAGAGGGTGGCAGTCACAGGCAGTGACACTGCAGTGCTGGCAGGGAGGTGATGGCTCACCCTCATTCCCATCTGACTCCCCTCCCTCCTATGCAGCCACTTCACCAGCATGCCTAGAATCTTTTCTAGTGGTTTGTACCATAGTTGGAAGGCACAAACGCTGGTGCAGAGAAGAGTCCCGTGTGTTCAGGATCCAGAATCCCTTCCCTGCCATCCACTCTCTGCTGTGGATGCACTGCAGCTGCTCATGCCACTGCTGCCTTTCCATTCTCTGTAGTGCAGATCCCCCGTGGGGGAGCACAAACACCTGTGTGCTTCCTCCTTTGTTACCAATATCTTCGTTTTCTTACCCATGCAATTATCCTAAAACTGTCTTAACAGCTCACAGACAGACAGATCAAAGTGAAAACCCTTAATAAGAGTGAAGCTGGAGACTGAATATTGCAAAACAGTGTTTTCACTCTTCCCTTTTCCCAGGTTACCTTTGGCAGACTCCAGCCATCTGTTGTCTGCTCCTGGATAAGGACTATGCTCCAAAATCCAGTGGCCTCAAAAGAGAGAAGAGAATAGAATAGAACAGAATCATTAAGATGGGAAAAGACCTCCAAGATCGAGTCTAACCTTTGATCAACCACCCCCTTGTCAACCAGACCAGAGCCCTGAGTGCCACCTCCAGTCCTTGTGGAGAAGGAAATTGTGGCCACCTGGTGCAGCCATAGGAGAGGTGCCAGTGCTGATTTTGGGGTGTTTAACAAAATGCAAATTCACAGTGGTAGAACCACAAAAGCTGGAAGGATCAGTGGGAGACAACAGACGAATCTTCCCCTTTCCCAGCTGCCATTCCTGGCTTTCTGCACATTTGTCAGCTTGTTCCAGAGAGGGTAGCGTTAGAAAAAAAGAGTTTTATTTAAATAACTGAAATCCTGGAGCCCAACTCTGCAGCACATGTCAGAGTCCATGACAGCTATTTTAACATCCGTGGTGCACAGTCTGTGATCTCATGGATGTTTCTTGCTGTGCTGTGATTGTTCCAACAACCCCCATCTCCTCTCAGCTTGCCCTGGGAGGAAAGGGCCCTCCTGGGGTGGGGGGCCTGAGTGTGATGGGAGGCTGGAAGAGGAGGCTGGAAGAGAAGGAAGACAAGGACAGGCAGGTAGAGGGGAACTGACCAAGGGGAAATCAGTCATGGAGAAATTTGATGGGGCGAGGCAAAGGGAGAAATGTGCCTGTTGGGATTGTCTGGACACGAGCGATGCAGCGACCCTGCTGGAGCCCACCCAAAGCTCCGTCTGACTTTCATCTCCTTTTCACAGCCACCAGCAGAACCTACAGAACAGCAGCACTGTCCTCCAGCCCCAGGCCCTTCCCACGTGCCGACAGCTGCCGCAGGAGCCCCGAGCCCATTTCGTTGTGGACTTGGACCTTCTGGGACAAAATCATTTCAAAGAGGGTGCTCATCTCTGAGAGGAAGGTGCTGGCCAGCCTCGTGCCAGCGGCGTTGGAGTCAGCCCCAGCACCTTTGCCAAAGGTCTCAAAGGTCCTTGGTTTCTCCTGCCTTGCAGCTTCCTCCTCCTCGGGGGAGTGGGGGGAGTCGGGGGAGAAGACGTTGTCCTTGTAGCTGCTGGTGAGGGGGAAGGAGAGCCGGGCCATCCACGCCGGGTCTGCAGCCGTGAGCCTCTTGAGGGCCAGCTCTGGGGGAGTGAGATGTGGAGCAGAGGAGAGCACGGGAGAGAAAGGAGGAAGAAAATTAAATAAATGAAATTATTGATAAATGAGAAGATCTGCAATCACCGAGAGGAGTGATTGTAAATGGGTCTAGAGAGAAACTCCCAGCAGCATCATGCAAACCAGCAGCTTTAAAAAGCCAAACAAAATAGAACTGATTTAAAACTACTGTTTGTTTTGTTTTGTTTTGTTTTAATATAATAACCATTAAAATCACTTTGCTTTCTCATTTGTTGCAGTCTTGAGTGGCACTTCACTAAATTGTTCACAAAGCCAGAGAGAGGAGGGTTTAGGACTGGCTAAAGGGGAGCTGACAATGGAATGCTTGCAAGGGGGAAGTGTTGGACACAAAGACAGTGGACTTCCCTTCAGGGTCACTCCAGGGTGGGAATTTGCTGCTAAGCAGGCAGATTGAGACCGAGAAGAAATGGGTTATTGTGAAAACAATAATAGCAGAATGAAATTCTGGATTATAAAATGCACAGCTGGGTGGTTGAGCACTAGTAACAAACAATTGAGCTATAAAGTGGTTGTTCCTCAATTGGAAACAGATGAGGAGCAGAGGGAGCCTGGGCTGGGGGTTGGGGCAGGCTCCTTAGTGCTCCAGTAATGTGATTTGGTCCCAGAATGGAATCATACAATGCGTTGGTCAAGGTATGAAGGCATATCCAGGGTATTGTTACTGGGTCTGGTGAGACTTGATTAGGGGAATTACACACAAATCTGATTATCCGTAGGAGAGAGGAGCTGAAATGACACCAGTGCAGGGAGAGCTCTGAGGATGAAACCAGGAGTGATCCAGGATGACACGATGGACACCCCAAGAATGGGGGCCTGCTGCTCCTGAGGAAGCCAAAGCTCTCCAGGGACCTGCCTGCAACCTGCCATTATTTTGAAGAGACAAGCACCGGCAAAGGAAATCTGTAGGCTTAAAATAGTGCTGGCAAAAGAAGAAGTGATTGTAAGTGTCCATGAACAAACATCTACTGGAAAAGAAAGGAAGGACCCCACAGCAGGGAGAGCCTGGAATAGCTTCCCCGTCAGACGACAGGAAAGGAAACGGGGATTCTTGTTTTTTTGAGGTAGTTGGTAAACAAGAGTCCGTGCTGTGGTGCACAGAACTGCCTTCCAGCCCCACGTTGTTCCTTCCCAAAGCACATCCCAGAACCCCTGGGGGGGTTGTGAAACCACCTGGCTTGTGAAACACTTCAGGAGCGGCAAAACAAGTCACTGGTGTCTGGTAACCAAACACAGCAGTGCCAGGATGGCAAGAGCTGGTATCACTAATAATTTTGTGGCTCTGACTTACACGGTGACCTCAGGAAGGAGAGCACCCATTCTAATGCAGTTATCCTGCTGCTTCCAGAGGATAAGCAGTGTCCTCTCACAGCCTGGGACACAGGGTCCCCAGTCAGTGACAAGGCTCCTTCCTCAGCCAACTAAGCATTTAGTCCTTTCTCTCTGAAAAGCAGCTTTCCTTGGGTGGAATGGGGGGGAGAGCTGGGACTCACAGCTGGTAAGGAGGGAAGGGCAGGATTTCTTTCTGCACTCTCAGTATTGTCCTTCAGTGACAGTGACTGTTCCTTAACACATCACCCAAGAGTGCTGCAGCCCCACAGTTTCGCTCTAAAACGTCTATTTTTCTCCTCCTGGTCTGCAAGAAGCCACTGCGTTCCCTGAATACTTGGATGCCTCAGCTCTGCAGCAGGACACAAGGAGTCTGCTCCCTGCAGGGAGAGCCACGACTCAGTAGGTCCTGTGGCCATGAAACCTTATAATGAGGTATGTTTAATTTGACCAATAACTGCCTACTGCCTTGTTTTAATGGTGTTTTGAGGGCAGGGGTTGTTTTTATCATCAGATAAGTTCTCTCTATCATCTGCTGCTGGGAGAGGCTGTGCCTGGCTGGTGGGGGTTGGAGTTAACAGAGGGTGCTGAGTTCATCCCACAGCATAAACAACCCCAGAGCTGCCTGGGACTGATTAATCCCACCGTGCCTCCCGCAGGGAACAGCACAAAGACCCAGACAGCCTCGGCCAGCTGTTAGGATACTCCTGAGCACAAGCAAAGCTTCCTTCCTCCCTCTCAGGATGCAAGTCCACTTCTCTGTTTGTGTTTGGGAGAGGAGGAAGGAGCCCGGCAGCTCCAGTGTCTGCGCCCCGGCACCCTCTCGGGAAGCTCTGGGCTCGTGGTGAAGGATTTTCACCTCTGAAACAGGGCAGCCTCTTTGGGAATGGCCAGCAGGAACCCACAGGGGCACGGCCTCAGCATTCCCTGCTGGCATTCCCTGGGAAATGGAACGCAGTTCCTTCCAAAAGGAACCAGCATGACACTGTCAAGGTGGCATCTTTGGAAGGGCTGGATGAAGAGTGCTGGATGACTTTGGACAAGGGCCTGGAGTGATAGGACAAGGGAGAACACACTGACAGAGAGCAGGGTTTGATGGGGTACTGGGGAGCAATTCTTCCCTGTGAGGGTGGTGAGGCACTGCCCAGGGTAGTGGTAGAGTCCTCATCCCTGGAAGTGTTCAAAAAACATGGATGTGGCCTTAGGGGCATGGTTAGTGGTAGCCCTGGCAGGGCTGGGGGAATGATTGGATTCAGTGGTCTGGGAGGGCTTTGCCAACCTTGATGATTTCATGAAACTCCAGTACTTTGGCAAAAAGGCTTTTTCCTATCAGATCGAATAACTGTGGGAGATGGCACTTCATGGACCTGCCCCACCACAGCAGGGATTTTCTAGGATGCTCCCTGTGGGCAGGACTGGATCCAGACAGAGCTCCCTTTACTGGGATCGGTGCCTGACAGTGCACCATGGGATGCACCCGGGCTCCTGTTCACTCCCTGCCCTTGGCTACAGGACCTTCAAATCCACAAGGCTTTTAGCTCTCATTTCACCCAGCCTTTCCTTCACTTGCTCCTTACTAGAATAAAAGAGCAGGAAGGCAAATGGGGAGAAGCAGCAGGTTCTCTCCCAAAGGAAAAGCACCAAAAATGCCCAGCTCTGGAATTAAAACCACCCCAGCAGCAAACCTCAATGAATTCCTCTTCTGTGGAAGCTCCACAATGAAATTTCTGCTACAGGACATGAGTCAGCCCAACTCTTTCAAATTGAAATGCCAGTAGAGAAGATTTTTAGAACAAATCAATAAAAGGAACATGTAGAAAATGTCAGGCCCAGATGGTATTCACCCCGGAGAGGCAGAGGAACTCAGATATGAAATTGCCTGGTTTATTAGCTGCTGTTCGTTAACTACTGCTTCAAATGAACGCAGGGGCAGGGGAAGGGAAGGAGAGATTGTGACAGGAGTTTTTAAGCGTGTGAAGGTGAATCTGGTGCAGGCAGATCCATAGAAATCCTTCTGTGCCGGGCTCAGCAGAGAGACACGGAGCTGCTGTTCCAAAGGGAACAGTGTCAAGGTGGGGAACTGCCTCTGGCAAATTTGCTGGAGTCTTTGGAAGGACTGGATGACTTTGGACAGGGACAGGACACAGGGAATGGCTTCCCACTGCCAGAGGGCAGGGTTAGATGGGATACTGGGAAGGAATCCTTCCCTGGGAGGGTGGGCAGGCCCTGGCACAGGGTGCCCAGAGAAGCTGTGGCTGCCCCGTCCCTGGAAGTGGCCAAGGCCAGGCTGGACAGGGCTTGGAACAACCTGGGCTAGTGGAAGATGTGCCTGCCCATGGCAGGGGGGTGGAATGAGATGAGCTTTAAGGTCTCTTCCAACCCAACCCATTCTGGGACTCAATTCTGCCATGACAGAGGACACCTGGGCTGGTGGGAAAGCACCAGCCAGGCTCTCAGGGACCTGAGCTGTCCCTGGATCAACAGCCAGGTCCTGTAGGGACTAATACATGTTAAAAGCTGGGAAGTGAGGGTAGGAATAATTAATCTTCCCCATCAAGGGAGGTCATTAGCAGAGTACCAGAGTATCTGCCCAACACAATAATAAATGATGTGGAGAAGGGGACAGTGTTGGTGTTGCCTCTATGAAACACCCAAGGCCGAGGGTTGCGAAGGTCCTGGAAGTGCTGAGAGCCGTGAGCAACACGTGGCTGGTGGATTTCTGTGTCACCAGTTGTTGGACAGTTGTCCCGAGCAATAACATGTCATGTCATACAGAGGAGGGATTTGAGAGTCACCACAAACAGTCTGGTGACAGAGCTCAGGGTGGAGCTTGGGCAGGACAGGAATGAAAACAAACCAAAAAACCTCCTTATACCCCCAGTGTCTCCTAAACTGTTCACAATTCTGGTCACCACAACTCAGCAAAGACATGCTAAAATTAGCAGCAAGTTGGTCACAGGAGATGAGACTGGATTAGTTCAGCCGGGTAGGAAACAAGAGCCTGATGGGGCTTGACAAGGACAGTTCTCCACCTTTCTCACTCTGCATGGACCAGGAGACCATGGAAGGGAAGGGCTCAGGTCAGGGTGGGAAGCAGATCACCAGTTAACATTAAACTGGATTTCACCCCTACACAACAACAGAGGTCAAGCTCACACATCAGCTGAACAACAGCAGATACACCCATGGGAAAGATCTCCCATAAACACAGGAACAAATCCAGCGTGAGCTCAACAAGTGCCTTTGCTGTGAACTGCCTGGTACCAAAACCTTGGGATGGTGCAAACATGCTGTCCCAAGCTTCTGCCACTGTCAGAGCCACCCCAGGAGAGGAGATGTCCCCAGGCCAGCCGGTGTGACCTCCTGAATGGGGTTAGTGTGTTATTTGAGGAGACCCCACCGCTGGCACCCTCCAGCAGCCCCAGCGTGCTCCCAGTTGCGAGGCCACCTCACCTGCCTGTGGCTCCAGGAGGGTCTCCAGCTCCTCTCCCACCAGCTGCTGCACGGAGAGCTCGAAGCCGCTCTCGGAGTCGCGGTCCTCGGCCTCACTCTCGCCGTGCCCGCTGTCCTTCGTGCTCAGGCAGTCGGTGTCCAGCCCCGCAGCCCTGCCAGGGGACAGCACCCCGGTCACCCCAACTCCCAGCACGGCCCTTGGAAGATTCTCATCTTTATCCCCCCCCAAAATGACCCAGAGAGGAGGTTTGGGCACCCTCTCAGCGCGTCACTCTCAGAACCGAAGGCACAATCATCTCAGTGCCCACTAAATGATGAGATTGGGGTTTGTCTGGGCCACACAAGGGGCTGCTCCACATTTCTTGCCAAAGAGGGTTTTTATCCCTCTTCAGGGAGATCACAGAATCACAGAATGATTTGGGTTGGAAGCAACCTTATAGATCACCTCATCCCACCCCTGCCATGGGAAGGGACACTTCCACTAGACCAGGTTGCTCCAAGCCCTGTCCCACCTCATGACGAACAATTCCAGGGCATAGCCTTAACAAACAGGGAGCTGCTGGCTCTTGCCCCTAAATTCAGTGCTTCCCACCTGCAGGACCAGATGAGGAGCATCACAGCCCAGCTCTGTCCCAGCAGCCCTGGAGCCACTGTCCCACCCTCTCCATCATCAGAGGAGGCAGATGGAAAAGGTGGAGAAGGCTGTGTCTGCCTGTGGCCTGGGCAGGTAAGGGTGGGAGGACATCTGGCATCCTCAGGAGTGTTCACCCAGAGATGTCAACAGTATAGTTTAATGGGAACACCATGAAGTTTGGCTCTGGGAAGGCCTTTGGCGCACAGCTGGGACATCTCAGTCCTTCCAACCCTGCTGGCAGTGTCACCCTCATTTGCCTCCTGGCCCAGGGACAGATGTCCCAAACTCATATCAACACATCTCTCAGAAAGTGCCCAGAGCCACGAGAAAACTCATCCTTGTGCTGCTGCCTCCAGGGCTGGGGCCCTCCATGCTCTGAGTGTCCATCGTGCCGGAACACATCAGTTTTCCCCTGGCAATGACGGGGTGATGGTTCATGGCCATGGAGGAGCTCAGGTGACAGTGGAAGGAGCTGCCAAAGGTGCTCCAGGAAGGAGGCAAAGAGGATACCAATGGGAGCACAGCCATCCCCTGAAGGGAGGACCTGCCTCCCCAGTCTCAGCTCAGCTAAACCTGGGACAAGGCTCTGCCCTGTGTCTCTGCTGCCCCAGTGTCTCCCGCCCTCAGAAGCTCTCGGGGCTGGTGAGGCTGAAGCAGAGACAGGAGGGAAGAAGGAGTGGGGGAGGGATCCAGCCTTACCTGCTGCCGTTCTTGGCCGTGTACTTGTTTCCCCTGTAGTTTGTTTTGGGCTGGAACTGGCCCTGGTGCAGCAGGGACAGCAGCTGGGAGATTTGCTGTAAGGCAGGAAGAGCCTGTTGAGCCCCGGCGATGGCCACTCAAGCTGCTTCCTGCCAGGACGTCCCCTCGGACCCCCCGGCCTTTTTATAGCGTTTCCTCCTCCTGCAGATGGTTGGGCAGCCCCAGGCAGGGCAAAAAACAAATGCCCGGGAGCCCACCTGGCCCTGCGGTCCCTCTGTGCCACCTGCCTGCCCTTCCCTGGCACACATCCCCCCAGGAAGGGAGCACAGGACTGTCCCCTTCTCCCTGGGACTGCCACCCTCACCCCCAGCTCCCAGGTTGTCCTGGTGGGTGTGGGGAGACCCCACCCGTGGTGGGGTGGATGTTCATCCTACCCAACACCTCTGCCCGGGGCTGGGGGAAGAGACCAACCAAAGACCATCAGGCTGCACGTTCCCACCACCCCAGGGTGGGCAAGACCCGAGGAAAGGAAGGATTGAGGGGTTCCACACCCTTGGGAATGCCCAGGGCAGCTCTTACCTGCACTGGGGGCGACTCCATGGCGAACTCCCCGGTGGGGCTCTGCTCCGCCAGTGCCACCAGCGACAGCCGCACCAGGCTCCGGAGGATTTGCTGGTGGGGCTGGGGCTGCCCAGGCGCCCCGGCACCCACGGGCTGCCCCATGGGGGGCTTCACCAGGCTCCTGCCGGGGGGTGATGCCTCCGGGGGGCTCGCCAAATGTTTGGGTCTGTGGGGCTGGCAGGGCCGGCGCTGCAGGATGGGCAGCTCCAAGGTCTCCGGCTGCTCCTCCGAGTCCTTTGGGGTCCTCTGATTCCTCAGGGTCCTGTAGAGGGTGGGGGTGAGGTGGAGGGGAGGCTGTGGGGAGCCCCCCGGTGCAGGGGGGGCTGTGCCAGGCGGATCCCCCTGGCAGGGCTGGGGGGGCTCAGCCTCCCGGGGCCGGCCCCGGAGCAGCGGGACGAGGTGGATGTCGGCCTTATGGATCTGCCTGTGCGGCTTCTTGAGCTGCTGCTGCCTGCGGGCATCCTCTGCCTCCCTGCAGTTGTAGGCCATGCCGTCCTTCTTCTCCTTCCTCCGCAGGGACAGGGTTAGAGCCAGGAGGAGGAGGCACCCGCCCAGGAGGGCGGCCAGGCAGATAACGACCACCACGGAGAGGCTCAACCACCCGGGATCCTGGGCTGAGATTTTGGAGAATGCCCCGTGGTGCCGAAAAACCAAGCGGACTCGGGCCAGGGTGTGCAGGGGGGTGTCCCCCTCATCGCTCACCCGGACCAGCAGCTCCCGCTCGCTGCCCGCGAGGCTGCTGGCATTGCTGGTGTTGAGGAAGACCTGCCCCGAGAGAGGGTCCAGGATGAAGAGCTCAGCATCATCCCCCCCCACCAGATCATACCGGAGAGCCCCGTTGATGCCTGAGTCCACATCCCTGGCTACGATGGAGAAGAGGAAGGGAGTGCCAGCACAGGACACAAGTGTTGCATTGGTCACCGCTGCAGCCCCTTGGGTGCTCCCATTCCCAGAGACCACCCAGAAGCACCCTGTCTCCACATTGACCAGGACAGAGAGCGTGGCTGCACCTCCCACCAGCGCTGGCGTGGTGATGACGGGCGCGTTGTCATTCCGGTCGAGCACAGCCAGCCTGATGGAGATGTTGGATGCCAGCTTGGGATGACCTCCATCCTCCGCAGTCACCAGGAACTCCAAGCTCCTCACCTGCTCGTAATCAAAAGCTTGGAGGGCAAAAACATCCCCGGTGGTGGGGTCAACGGAGACCAGACCCAAAGCAGAGGAGTCCGGGATGCTGTAGGTGATTTTCCCATTGAAGCCCAGGTCGGGGTCAGTGGCACGGACAGTGAGCAGGAGGGCGGGTGCTTCACTGTTCTCAGCAACAGCAGCCTCGTAGGTGGCCTTCTCGAAGGCCGGGGCGTTGTCGTTGACGTCGCTGATGCAGATGGTGAGGTGTTTGAGCACGGCCAGGGACAGGTCACCCTGGTCCCGCACCACCAGCGTCAGGTTGTACTCGGCGCGCAGCTCCCTGTCCAGCGCGGCGTTGGTCATCAGCACGTAGCTGTGGCTGTTGGTCCTCTTCAGCCTGAAGTGCTCGGCCCCTTGGCTGAGGGAGCAAAGCACCTGCCCGTTGCTTCCCGAGTCGGGGTCGCTGGCCGTCACCAGAGCCACGAAGCTGTCCTTGGGAAGGGCTTCGGAGAGCACGGGCACCCGCGCGGCCCAGGTGACGTGGACATCGGGAGCGTTGTCGTTGACGTCCAGGACTTTGACCAGGACCTTGCAGTGTGCTGGGATGGGGTTGGCACCCAGGTCCCGGGCCTGCACGTCCAGCTCGTAGGTGTGGGTTTCCTCGTAGTCCAGAGGCTGCTTCAGGAAGATGCTGCCCGTGCGGGCGTCGATGCTGAACGTGCTCAGCACCTCTGGGGGCGCGTGCCTGCTCAGGCTGTACTCGATCTCCCCGTTGGGACCCTGGTCAGGGTCGGTGGCCGTGACTGTCACGAGGAGAGTCCCGGGCAGAGCATCCTCCCCAACCTCCACTGTCAAGGAGCTCTCTGCAAAGATGGGGCTGTTATCATTGGAGTCAAGGACAATGACTTTAATTAAAGCAGTACCTGATTTTGGCGGCTCCCCGTGGTCAGTGGCAGTCAGCACGAGGTCGAAGGAGGAGTGCAGCTCCCGGTCCACTTCTTTAACCACGACGAGCTCCGCATGCCTCGTCCCATCAGAGCTGGAGACGACCTCCAGAGCAAAGTGCTCGCTGGGGGAGAGGGCGTAGGAGCAGCGGGCGTTGGGGCCGGCATCAGCATCCAGGGCTCGATCCAGCGGGATCCGCGTCCGCAGGGATGCGCTCTCCGACATCTCCAGCTCCAGCTCGGGCGTGGGGAACCGCGGCGCGTTGTCGTTGACGTCCAGCACTTGAACCTCCACGTGGATCAGCGCCAGGTTTTGGGCAGCCAGCACATCGAAGGAGACCCAGCAGGGATCACTGTGCCGGCACAGCTGCTCCCTGTCCACGCGCCCGGCCGTGCTCAGCGCCCCGTCCCCGCTCCCCACGTGCAGCGGGAACCTCCCGGGGGTCTCCATCAGCTGGAAGGTGTCCACACTCTGGCCGCTCTCGCCGCCCTCGAAGTGCTCGGCCAGGGTCCCTATCACCGTCCCCGGCGGCACCTCCTCCATCACCCGGTACTGCACCGTGAACGTGGCGACCTCCTGGGCATCGGCGCAGAGGAACAGGTACCACCAGAGCGCCGGGAGCTGCAGGGCAGAGCGGCCCAGCAGCAGGATGCCGCTGGCCAAGCCCACGGTGCCCCTGGCCCAGGGCACTGCCAGGGGTCTGCCCGCCCGCCGCCGCATGGCCACGGAGTCCTCACGACGACCGCGAGTCCTCGGCATCCTCTCCCATGCCCAGGTCCCACAGGCGCCGGGCGGTGGTTGGAAAGGAGAAGAAACGACAAGCCAGTCTGGTGGTTGTCCCCCACCCTGCCATCACCAGGGGACAGTGGGGGACCCAGGTGCTCCCCAGGTTGGGACGTTCAGCCCGGAGCGGACGGAGCCGCCACCGGAGCAGTGTCCGGAGCCGCCACCGGAGCAGTGTCCGGAGCCGCCACCGGAGCAGTGTCCGGCCGGCTGGACCAACCGTCCTTCCTATGGAAACCACACCTACAGGAAAAGGGAGGACCGGGCTGGTACAATGGTGGGACGGGGTGGGGGCTCGGGGGGCAGCACATGGCCCAGCTGTGACAGGGGCGTGGAAGTGCCCTCCGTTCCCAACCTGCAGGGACCGTCACCTGCCTGCTGTCACCTGCAAAACGCACTTCACAGAAGGTGTGACTCCTGCAGACAGTCCCTGACCCACCCACAGACCTCTCGGGCTTTGGGAAGAGGTGTGCAAGGACCAGCCGTGGTGGGCAGTGCTCCTGCATTGACCCAAAACCTTTCTCCCCACGTTGTTACATTTCTGACTGGGGTTTGCTCTCATTTTGTCTAAATCCAGAGCGCAATCCCTGCTCCTTGCTCTGCCATTTGAGGGCCCACATCACCTTTTCCAGCACACAGCTTTTGATGATGTCACAGTTTCAGTTCCAGCTGGACGCACCAAAATGAACTGATGAATCACTGGGAGTGTGGCCACAACAAACACAGGCAGGAGGGCACGAGGGAAGGAGGGAGGCGCTGGCAGGCACAAGCTGTGTCCTGTCAGGCCTCTCCCATCCCCTGCATCCGTCTGTCCTGGCCGGTCCCCTGTCTGGCACACACTCAGCACTGATTTCCCCGGTGTCACTCCTCACCCAGCACTGATCCTGCACCACCAAATCCCTCCTGGGCCTGATTTCATCACCTTACCCCCAGCTCCCCTTGGAGCAGCCAGCACGAGGCTGCACAGCTATTCCATCCCTACCCCCACATCTGGCCAGCTGTGCACACATAGGTGGCACCACCTAAAGTTCTTCCATGTACTCCTCCAAAGCAGGGGGCTGCCTGCAGAGTCCCAGTGCCCCAAGCTGGGTTTACTTTGTCTCCAGGTGATGAAGGGAAGGTCATGTGGAATTTTCCTCGGCTGTTATGGGGTGCAGGAGCATTCTCATGGTGCGGGTGGAGTCCTACCAGCCACATCATCTTTGTAGCCCCCACACCATCTTTGTGCCCTGCACATCTCCCAGGCAGCCTCCAGCAGCCCTGTGGCTGCCTTTGGTGCCCTGTGCCCACTGCGCCCTCTCCTCTTTCTTTTCCAGCTTCGATGGACACCCCCCGTATCACCATCATCTGCCCATCCCTGCCATCTCCCCTCACTGCTCTGATTTTCCCAGAGCTGAGGCTCCCCATCACCTGCATCCCTGCTCTCATTATTTTCCTTTATTATGGTAAATTTTAATGCCCCAAGCGGGCAGCAAAACCCAACCCCCCGCAGTGCCACCAGCCCTGGCAGGTTTGTGCCACCACTCAGCACTCCGGGAGGAAGGGACAGTGCAGGGGGTGGCAGCAGACCTGGTGCTATTCCTGGGCTCGGCCCCAGCTCCAGGTGACCTTTGCCAAGTCATTTCCCTGCTTTGTGCTGTCGCTTCCTCCCGAGCGGAGCACAGCCAGCCCTGGGCTCTCTGGAGGGATGCTCCGCGCTCCCGGATGTCTCCCAGCCCGTGCCCTGCTTTGGGGTGGGGGGAGGTGGGAAAGTGGCTTCCTACTGGGGAGAGACTTATCCTTCCACCTCCTTTTTTTCTTTTAATGCCTTTCCTTTTCAGGGATGGAGAGGACCAGAAGAACTGCACTGAGGCATCACAAGGGAAAGGGAATAAATATGACACCCTGGAACCGTGGGGGTTCCCTGAGGATCCCTGCGTGGTGTATCCTTCTCCCATCGCCTCCCAGTCCACGTGCAGAACATCACTGAGTGCCCTGTGTGCACTGATGTAAGAGGAGGTGAATCCCCCCCAACACCAGCACTCATGTGCTGACCCCATCCCCATCCCCCCCAGCTGGAGGGAGAATTTCCCTTCAGGCTGCTGCAGCCCCAAAACTGCTCCTTTTTCTCCCAAAAGGCAGGGACCAGGTGAGCTTTGGAGCACCAGTTTTCTCTGCCACCACAGGGAAAGGCTGGGAGGAGAAGTCACTGTCACCCACAGCAGAGCAGTGACCCCCGCAGCACTGCGCCCCATGTGGCACCAGCGCCAGTGACAGACCTGGGCAGCCCAGCAGAGGAGCTGCAGGAGCTGCTGCATTAATGATGATGACTCTTTAGGAATAAATCCCTACAGACCAGGCCTGTGACCCACAGCCATTGGAACATTCTCAGCTGGCAGGAAGATGCAAAAAGCTGAGCTGCAAACCAGCCGTGGTGTGGAGGGAGATGGACAAAGCAGTGCTGCAAAGAAAAGAGAAAAGCAAAATGAGGTCGAGCTGAGACTTGCCAGAAGCACAGGCAGGAAAATAAGATCTGGTGCTAAAAACAACACACATCTCCTCCCGTTTGCTGTTCACACCCCGGCAGGTTCCCACCATGCAGGTGCTTCAGGACCTCCACGGACAATGTGGTGCCTATGGATACAAAATCCTGCCCCTAAGGTTTAGGCTGGACCTGAGCCTCTTCATTTAAAGCTCAGAAAGAGCATCTGTCACATTCAATTATTGCAGCACTATTCCTCAGCTCCTGTGTGGTGCTATCAGTGCCCTAAGCAGCTGTAAATGCCACTTTCTGGTGTGAAAACCAGGCTCCTCTGGGCTCTCCAGGCTCCAGAGCTGACTTGGGGGACACCCTGAGCACCCAGGGGTGCAGAGCTGTGGTGGAGACACCACACTCACTGTCCATCCCATGGCAAAGGGCAGCCCCACCACCTTATTTTGAGCTCCACTGAACAGCTGGAGGTCTTCAAACGTTGGCTTTTTGGGCTGGGTTGGGGTTCACTGGGAACCATGAGCTGTGCCATAACACAGCAGGGAGTGTAGGGCAGCTTAAAATGAGAGGGGGGAGACTTTTTCATATGCAATAATCATCCTCTGCTCTGGAGCCAGGCTGGGAGAGCTGGGGGGGGTTCAGCCTGGGATGGCTTTGGGGAGACCTGAGAGCCTCTTCCAGTGACTAAAGGGGCTCTGGGAGAGCTGGAGAGGGACTTGGGACAAGGGATGGAGGGACAGGACACAGGGAATGGCTTCCCACTGCCAGAGGGCAGGGTTAGATGGGATATTGGGAAGGAATTCCTGGCTGGGACGGTGGGCAGGCCCTGGCACAGATTGGGCAGAGAAGCTGTGGCTGCCCCTGGATCCCTGGAAGTGTCCAAGGCCAGGCTGGATGGGGCTTGGAGCAACCTGAGCTAGTGGAAGGTGTCCCTGTCCACGGCAGGGGGTGGAATGGATGATCTTTCAGGTCCAACCCAGACCATTCTGTGGTTCCATGACTCTAAAAACCAACATCAAAAAGCGAAGAATTCAAAACGAGCACCACTAACGATGTACCAAACTTTGGCCTCATTAGGGTGCTCCGGGCTTATAAAATCCTATGGACTCTTCCGGGAAGCAGGACTTGGTCTCACCTCTGCTTTACAGCTACTCCCTGGGGTGGGAAACAGTGTCCAAGGGTGAGGACACAGAGGCCACGGACACAGAGGCCACAGACACAGGTGATTTGCGGAATAACAGCCCCACAACCCAAGAGGTTACAGAGAGGGGCGTTTATTCAGCACCGGGGGCAGGGGGGTCGCTCCTCCGAAAACGTGCACCCCTGTCTGCGCTCACAGCCTTGTTTATGTGCAATTACAGGGTACAGATTCATTATTTTTCTATACATATGCATTATTTTATTAGAAAAAGGCAGGCTTATTCTAATCAGTTCCTGGAAATAATTTCCATTTTCTCCGCCTTGAGCCCCTCCTCTCTGAGTTTGTGCAGTGATTTCCAGTGGTCTTGGGCAGGGGTCTTTGGGGGTCTTGAGGATGAAGATTGTGGGTCTTCCTCGCTGTGCCCTTTTCAACTTTGGCTCAGAGGGCAGCTGCAACTTGTCTTTTTAGCAGCTTGAACTGGTCTAATTAATGAATTTCTGTAGTTATCTTACCTTTTTGACATATTCCTTGATTTACCATCTACAGAAACCACTGGGCCGATTAGGAGTGGCCTTGGCTCTCTCTCCCCCACCGTGTGTAGGCTGTTTTCATGTCTAAATGATTTAAAACAACCACCAAACATACTTTTTAAGAGATAAATCCCCTTATCACAGGATGCGCCCCGGGGAGGGATGGGCCCTTCCAGGCTCAGCCCCACCTCGGAGCCGAGGGCAGCTGGAAGGAGAGGTGGAGCAAGGAAAGGCGTCGCTGCTTCTCACCAGCCGCTTCTCACCAGCCGTGCCCCTGCACCGGCATCGGGGCATTTTCCCTGCGCTGGATCAGGGCAGTGGGAAAAGCGGCCCCGCGCCCGCCGGAGCTCCGGGAGCGTTTGGGCAACGCTCTCAGGGACGGGCTGGCTTTGCTGGGCTCTCTGTGCGGGGCCAGCCATCCAACTCCATGATCCTTGGGGGTGCCTTTCCAGCTCAGGATATTCTGTGATTTGATGAATTTTCACTCCTTCCGAGACAGGCTTTGCTTCTCTAGAAGTGTCACTCCCTTTTCAGCAGCAAACCAATCCCTCCCTGTGCGACAGGCGTGCGAGGAGCCGAGTGCAGGGGGCTCGGCTTTGGGGGCTGCCGGGGGGACCTTTCTCCGGAGCAAGGACACCATTCCCCCTCTCCTACCAGAGAGCCAATACACAGATCCCCAGGAGATGGAGGGAGCTCCCCTCAGGGGGCCCGGCTGTCCCTGTGCTCCCCAAAATCAGGAGGTGGCACCGGCTGGCAGTGACCTCGCGGTGCCACCGGGTCCCGCCGCCCGCAGCCGGGTCCCTTTGGGGCTGGGCTGCTCGTCTGTGTCCGCCCCGGGCTCTGCAGCGGTGCCCCCTCCGCCCCGGGCACCGGGCACGTCCCCCCAGCCCGAGGGTGCGCGGCGGGAGGAGCCGCAGCCCCGGCGGCTGCAGTTGGGTCCCTCCACCGCGAGAGCTCACTGCTGCTCCGCGGGGCTGCGCTGGGGGCACGGCGGGCACGGCGGCACGGGGGGCTGCGCTGGCACGGCACGGGGGGCACGGCACGGGGGGCTGCGCTGGCACGGCACGGGGGGCACGGCACGGGGGGCACGGCACGGGGGGCACGGGGGCTGCGCTGGCACGGCACGGGGGGCACGGC
>VWZG01013247.1:572220-590917 GCA_013396735.1 Grallaria varia | reverse complement strand
AGCATCCTGGTGGAGCAGGGGTCTCCTCCCTGGCCACCACAGAGCATCCTGGTGGAGCAGGGGTCTCCTCCCTGGCCACCACAGAGCATCCTGGTGGAGCAGGGGTCTGCTCCCAGGCCACCACGGAGCAGTAGTGGTGCAGCATCCTGGTGGAGCAGGTGTCTGTTCCTTTGAGAACAATGGAGCAGTGCTGGTGCAGCATCCTGGTGGAGCAGGGTTCTGCTCCCAGGCCACCACGGAGCAGTGCTGGTGAAGCCAGGAGGAAAGCCATGCTCTTTTTTGCTTCCAGGAGCAACCACTCGACATGGAAAAACCAGCCCTTGGCACCTCTGTGCCGAGGCAGATCCCGCTCCATGCACGTAGTTTCCCCACATTGTTTGTCTCCAGGGTTGTTTTCAACATCCAAGTGGGTTTTAATTGCCTTCCGTTGAGATCTGCTCCCAGCCTGGCTCACCAGAGAGGGGCATGGAATGTGATGCTTGGGGAGGATGCCCAGGCCCAGGCACGGCCCTTGAGGATGGGCAGAGGAAGGCGACAATTAATTGTAATTGCTGATGAGATCCGGGATTAATTCCTGCCTCTCTAAACTTTCCACAACATTTTGGCTGAGTCGTTACAATTCAGGAGCACTTGGCAGTGAGTTGACAAACCCCCCTGTGCCATTTGGGAATTAGGCACTTGAATACCTCTGTGGCTCTGGGACCTGATTTAGGCTGTCAGTTATCCACTTCCCTCTCTCTCCTCTGCAATTTCCACCTCACCTGATCTGCTCTGAGACCCTCGAGGCAGAAACACCTTATTTAGCCATTTAATAAAACAGGACCGAGGCTTTTGCAGAGCTCTCTGGGGGGATTCTTTTCCCCTGTGAAAGTCCTAAGAAGTGGGTGTTGTTGGTCTCTGCCGCCGTTTGCACCCAGGAAACAGCTGCACCTGCGTTAAACGGTCACTGTTTTCTTTCTCGTGGTTTCTTTTTTTAAAGAAGTACCAATATACAAATTGAAAAGACTATTTTTAGGTTGCTGGATCTCTTTTCTGCGAGCATTTGTTCCTGCAGCCTGCAAGCACGGGGGGACACCGAGGGACAGCACTGCCCCTCGGGCTCTGCAGCTCCTGCCACCACGTCCCCCAAAAAGGGCCAGGGAAGGGAAGCATCCAGGGATGCTCATCATCAGGGGGAGACAGTCCCTCTCCATGAGCAGTTGTGAGGCGACAGGACCAGTCCCTGGGACTCCACACTGGTGCCAGAGCTCCTCCCTGGTGTCTCCATCCCTCTCTGAGTGCAGGCTGGGCAGCACAAGCCCATCTTGGAGCCTGATCTAAACCCTGCTGAGGCCTCTCCAACAGCTGGCCCAAGTCTTTATGGGACACCCCAGCAAAGTTTGGCGGTTTTAAAGTCAGTCCCTGTCTTTGGTGACCAAGTGGAGAAACCATGCTTTAAATGTCTACAGTTACCCAAAATAATACCAAATCAGAAATACCTAAAATTCACTCGTATTTTGGTTTGCATCTTCCTCTTCTTTGCTGAGGAATAGGGTGAGCTGCTGGCTCTGGGAGTATCTCAGCTGCCATGAGAGAAGGTTCCATGGACAGACCTCTCTGCTCTCAGTCTAACACCCATCTGACCTCACAGAACTACTGCAAATGACAAGAATTCCAAATTCATAGAATCATAGAACCACTAGCCCAGGTTGCTCCAAGCCCCGTCCAACCTGGCCTTGGACACTTCCAGGGATGGGGCAGCCACAGCTTCTCTGGGCAAGCTGTGCCAGGGCCTGCCCGACCTCTCAGGGAAGGATTTCTTCCCAACTTCCCATCCAACCCTGTCCTCTGGTAGTGGGAAGCCATTCCCTCTTGTCCTGTCCCTCCAGGCCCTTGTCAATAGTCTCTCTCCATCTTTCCTGTCAGCTCCTTTAGGCACTGGAAGGCCACAATGAGGTCACACTGAAGCTTCTCTTCTCCAGGCTGAACAATCCCAGCTCTCCCAGCCTTCCCTCCCAGCAGAGCTGCTCCATCCCTCTGCCCATCCTGGTGCCTCCTCTGGACTCTGCAGCAGCTCCATGTCCTTGCTGTGCTGGCTGGAGGCAGCTCTGCAGGTGGGGTGTCACCTGAGCCGGGGAGCAGAGGGGCAGAATCCCCCCTTCCCAGGCTCCTCATGTTGCTTTTGAAAATTCTTCTGCTCATCCCCTGGAAAAATGAGCCAGGCAGTTCTGAGCTGGACCTGAAATGCACCTGCAGCTCCGCGGTGTGGCTGCGCAGCCCTGCGGCTCCGCTGGGCAGTGGGGAGTTTCCCAGGACAGCAGGAGCAGAGAGCCGGCCGTGTTTCCCATCAACAATCCCTCAGCCAGCTCCCCATCCCCGCCCAGCACTGCACGATCCAGCGATAAATCAGCGGCACCCAAACACACACCGAGCGTCTCGGCGGTGCCGGCGCTCATTGAATGGCTCTGATGGTCATTGCGATTCCAGCTGCGCCGGACGCGTCCTGGTTGTTACCGGGAGCTGTTTATACACCCAGGGCCCTTCCGTGGATGGAGCAGGGCCCTGCTGGCAGCAGCACTCGGAGGGAATGTTTTCCAACCCCAGAGTCCCCCGGGATGTCTGCGGGGAACCGCGACACGTGGCGCTTTTTGTCTGTCCTGCTCCACAATGGGACTCGGGTCCCTTCCTGCTCCAGAGTAATCCGGACGGGATGCTGAGCACCCTCACCAGAAGAAAACACCCAATGTAACAGGGAGGTTGATTATTTGAGTTGGCAGGGAAGGCATAACAAGCAGCAGCAGTCAGAAGTGGGAGCCAGAGCTGCTCTGCTCTGCAATAATGTGTGGATGTGTTTAGAGAAGCCAAGGCAGTTTATTCCGGAGCGAAATGCCAGACAGGGATCTCCATCCCTTGGCCTCTCCACAGCAAGGCTGGGCACTCCACTGCAGCTCAGCTCAAACGTGGCAGGCCAGGGTAGACATCCCTGGTGAGCTCCAGGGACGGAGCACCAAGAAAAATGGGTTTACAGCAACCCCAAGGTTTAGGTTTGCAAGCAGAGAACTTCGTAAGTTCTCCAGTGCATCCCTCAGCAACAGGCTGAGCTGTGGTGGGAGAAAGCATTGGGTACAGTCCTCTGCCTCCTGCCCCAGCACCAGGGATGTGCCAGGGGTGCTGGAGCTGTCCCATGGCAGCACAGGGCTCCTCCCTCACCCTCAGCTTCCTCCCATCCCTACAGGTTCTGTTCAAGCTCTTCGATTTCACCTCATCTGCACCAAATATGGTGCAATAAACAGCCAGACCTTTATTCTCCTTTTCCTTTGGCAAAGACAACAGCTCTTTCTTCAGCAATTCTTGATGCTTTCATGTGCCATGTACACAAAAAGCACCTGTGATCATTCCAATAAATGGGTTACAAGCAGCTGCTTCTCCTCACATAAAAACAAGGCATTGGCTCCTGCGAGGGAATTTTGGAGAATTAGGAGCTGTTTGAGTCTGGCACTGGCTACAGGATATTGCCCCCCTCGTGATGATCTCAGCACATTATGCTGAATGTAGAGAGTATCTTAAAGCATTTGTGAATCAATGTCCGGAATCACAGAACTGTTTAGGCTGGGAAAGCCCTCAGAGATCCTCCAACCATTCCCCCAGCACTGCCAATTCCACCACTAACCCATGTCCCCAAGTGCCACGTCCACACAGCTTTTAAAAACAGAAATTGTGTTGTACAGCTGTTCAAGAAGAAGCCCAGAGGCAAGGAGAAAACTTGGCAAACCCTTGGGATCCATGGAAACAGCCCAGGTCACCACATGTTCTCCATGGAGCCAGATGTGTCCCTGGGGAGCAGGCAGTGCCCTGCAGCATCCCAGGTGGTGGGTCTGCAAAGGGCTGAAACCCCCTTCCTCAAAAGAAGTGTCTCTACCTCTTGAAGAAGGGCCAACATGTGCCTAACACATCCTTTTTCCCCATTATATTAGTTGATTTAGTATCTGTCCATAACTTTGTCTGTTATGAGCCTGCTGCTCATTTAACCTGCTCTTCAAAACCCTTAGAGAAGACTATCCCAGGGATTATCCAACACAATCCCTCCTAGAAACTCACTACCCTTATGTTAAGGCAGTTTGCTATTGCCCAGCCTTGCTTTTCTTTGCTGCAGGTAAAAGTCCTTGTTTCCTGGTCCTGTTCCAAATAGGTTTAGAAAACCAACCAGTCCCTTCCTCCCTGTGACATCAGAGATCTGCCCACGTCTCCTCTTTCCTGGACTGACCAGGGCAGTTTTGCCAGTCTGCTGCCCAGTAAGCTAAGAAAGAAAAACACGGAAAAGGTCTGAAAATCAGCTCTGATTTTCACAGCCAAACCCTGTCTGGAAATAGAGCACATTTTATTAGGTAGTCACCATGGTTTACACACTGTTTTCCTTCCTGTTTGGCTGGGATCATTGGCATAAAGCCTCAGACACAAAAACAATTACGGCTCCAAAGCAGCTACATGAGGGAAATGGGATCAATCAGGAGCTCTCCCTACACCCAGAGGGTCCCAAGGGGGGAGTTCGGAGCTCCTGATCACCCCCACATGGGTGTGAGGGTCTCATTCCAGACACAAGGCACTGCCAGGGCGCTCAGCCCGGCTCTGCCAGACTCCAACAGCATAAGGACCTACCAGGAAATTCATCTACATCACCCCTACAGCTCCTGGCATCAAATCATGGGATCACGGAATGCTTTGGGTTGGAAGGGACCTTAAAGCCCATCTCATTCCACCTCCTGCCATGGGCAGGGACACCTTCCACCAGCCCAGGTTGCTCCAAGCCCCGTCCAACCTGGCCTTGGACACTTCCAGGGCTGGGGCAGCCACAGCTTCTCTGGGCACCCTGTGCCAGGGCCTGCCAGCCCTCACAAGGAGGAATTTCTTCCCAATATCCCACCCAGACTAACTCTGTTTCGGTGTGAAGCCGTTATGGGGTGTTGCAGGCAGTGGCTCCTGTAACCACAGGTGGAGAAAGGCAGAGAACTGAGACAGGTCAGAGCAACAGCCCTTTGGGAGCTCCTGGTCCCCTCTTTGGTGAGAAGCTCTCTGTCCCAGGCTGGTTCATGAGTGATGTCCAGCAGCAGGTGAGATGAACCTCAGCCCCAGGGAGGACAGGTCCTGGCTGAATATGGGCACATGAGCTCTGCTCTGCCACGGCTGCTGCCACCGTGCTGGACCTTCTCTGCCACCCCCTGTAAGGACACTGCTCCTCACCACAGACCCCTGTGGCAGGGCGGCCACGTGGCATCACGAGAGGACAGTGTGCTGGAAGGATTCACCCTTCCCTGCTGTTCCTTGCTGTCCAAGACCTTTCGCTCCCGTGGGACTCTGGTACCAGAGATGGAACTCCACTGGGATCAGATTCAGCTGTTTTCTGTACCTGTATTGTCATTTCTTTCATTAATCTTAACCACAGAGAGCACCAGGGTCATCAGCAATAACCATTTTAAAATCCCAATTAGCTAGTGCATTTCAACAAGAGACTCAAAGTCACCTTCTCAAAGTTAAACCACAGAATTGCAGAATATTCTGAGTTTGAAGAGACCCACGAGGATGAGTTTGGTTTAATTTGAGCATTTAAAGTGCATTTACGTTTTGCAGGTCTTGATCCCAAGTGTGAGAACTGGACATTTCTTTTTCCCATCCTCAAGGGCAGCATTTTTATTGGCATCTCATCTAACCATTGGAGGTTGGACTAGATGACCTTTAAAACGTTCCTTCCAACACAAACTATCCTGTTCTATGATCCTGTGGTCACAGGACTCCCGGAGCTGGGCTTTAAAGAAAAGCACCAGGGATGCTGAGAGTAGCCAACACGGGGGACTGGGGCAGGGATGGCAGGGATGCTTTGCCATGAATCCAAAAGAAAAACAAACAAACAGAAAAACCCAAACAAAGCCGCCTTTCAGCTGAGAAACTGGGGACTCAGAGCAACACCTACAAGCCCCTCCAGGGAAGGCAGGTCCGAGTCATTCCCCACAGCCCCCTCCACAGACAAGGCTCCATCCACCTTCCCAGGACACAAACACATGGGACAGAAGGATCAGAGGTCAGAGACAAGGTGAACAAGAAGGTGAACAGCCCCATGGGCTTCCTCCCTGGAAGTCTTTACAAACCTCATCCATCCATGCCTCAAGGGAACAAATTGTCCAAACGTGTGTGTCAACTCATTGAGCAGCTCCAGAATGCAGGTCACACACCCTTCTCTGCCAAGATTGAGCTGGAGGCAAACCAGGGAGGGAATGACCCCATGGGTGTCCATGGACTTCCATTTTCCCCTGTGACACAGGCAGGTGGATCCCCAGAGGGTTCAGCTCCAGCTGGGGAGGAGAACATTTATCCTGGCTGGATAAACCCCAGCACTAATTTACTCAGAACCTGCACTCGGGGTTTGCTGCTACTCCTTTGCAAATGCTTTTGGGAGAACCACGTATTTCCAAGTCATTCCCAGAGAAGATAAGGAAAACCCAAACCACACAAGAAACAAGAACACCAGTGCACTAGTGACAGTCACAGACTGGCACCACTGATAGTCTTTACTCTCTCATTTCAGGTTCTGCAGCCTCCTCAAACTCCTCCATTGATGCTGTAACAGGTACCTGTCGTGTTGAGATGTGCTTTTTGTGTCTGTTTGGATGTGCATGCACATGGCAATGCGGGGATGCAAATGATGAGCCCACAAACGGGGACCTGATTCCCAAGTTCCATCTGCTGAGTGCCCCGCACTGCCCACGTCCTCCTGCCCCACCGACCACCAGTCACCCCAGATCTCCAGGGACATGGAGGCCACTGCACCCCAGAGGGGCACCTGGCTTGGCCCCCTGGAAGAGAGCAAGGCTGTGTTCCAGAAAGCCTGGTGAAAGAGGGATCCTGCCTTGTCCTTGCTCCCTGTTTGCCCCAGCTGTTTCCCAGCATGTTGTCCTCTATGGATCGATCCATGGAGCCTCACCCACGGTCCCTGCAGCCACTGGTCCCTACAGCCACTGGTCCCTACAGCCACTGGTCCCTACAGCCACACCAGTGACAAACTCACCTCTTTCCCCCCTCACCCTTTCAGCTCTCGTTGGCTCCAACAGCCCCTTCCCAGCCCCAGCTGTTTCCCAGCATGTTGTCCTTTATGGATCCATGGAGCCTCACCCACGGTCCCTGCAGCCACTGGTCCCTGCAGCCACTGGTCCCTACAGCCACACCAGTGACAAACCCCTCTCTTTCCCCCCTCACCCTTTCAGCTCTCCTTGGCTCCAACAGCCCCTTCCCAGCCCCAGCCTCCCTGTGGGATCACCAGCACAGAGCCGGGGTGGGACACGTCACCTCCATGTCCCTCTGCTTGTGTTGCAGGTCAAGCCCAGCCAACAACCCAAAGCCCTGAAGTGAAGAACCACACCTCAGGTAATGCCCAGCTGGAGACCAAAGAGCCACTCAGGGCTCCCAGTTTGTAACTGGTCTGACCCTCAGTCCAGCTGGGCCCCCAGCAGGGAATGGGGCTGTGCAGTGACAGGTTAGAGGAGGACAGTGGTGGGAAGGAGGGACATTTTGTGGTGGGAGGACTTCTGATGCAGCCAACTCACCCCAGAGGGATCAAGGCACAGGAGTGAGCAAGAACAGGGGGGGAAATCACTGAAATGGGTAGAGAGAAATAGATGATCACAGAATCACAGAGTGGTTTGGGTTGGAAGGGACCTTGGAGACAACCTCTTTCCAACCCCCTGCCAGGTTGCTCCCCCAACCTCTAGACCAGGTTGCTCCAAGCCCCATCCAACCTGGTTGATCTTTAAGATCCCTTCCAATCCACTTTTCTATGATTCCACTCCATGTACACAAAACCAAATACACAATAAAGTATCTCTCCAACATCTGTTAATCCATTTGGATCTTTGGAGACAGATTGCTTCCTGATATGCTTAGGGAAAAAAAAATTCAGGCATAGCTACTCCTCCATAGGGACCACAAAAAATATCAAGGAAAAACTCAAAAATATCTCAGATTCTGCTTCCCAGCCTTGCAGAAAAAAAAAAAAAAAGAAACTTAAAAGAAACTTAATCCTAAATTCTAATATTCCAGTGAAGCATTTGGATAAAAGAAAAAAAAAACAAAACCAAACAAACAAACAAACAAAAAAAACCAAACAAAAAACAACCAAAAAAACCTCCCACAACACCAAAAAACAACACAGTAACCTTTTTTATATTTACACCCTTTTCTCATTTTACTGAAAGCCAAGAGAAATCTAGACAAGGAACTTGCTCATAAATTCCCAGCTGGGGATCCTCCCTTCCTTCCTGAGGGATTATTGAAAGGTTTTTCCCCATCTTGGTCCTCACCATGCTCTTGCTATGCAGCTCGTAGCAGCAGGTTGGGGCAGATGATGGGCCCTCCAGACCACTTCAGGAGCTGAATTATTTGTGCTTAGAGATTCTTGGTGAAATGAAATGCAAAAGTTGGCATTGCCAATAACATGCAAATCATCACGTGGGTGCCAGGTAGCTCCAGGCAATTCAAGTGTCCAGTGACAAAAATACCTTCATTTCTCAAAGCAGGGAAAAAAGCAGAGGGGAAAAAACCCATCTTTGTCCATGTGTTTGCTGAGCTCTGCCAGCTCAGCACCTCCTCAAAATTACAAAGAAAAGGTAGAAGTTAATCCAGCAGTACAAGAGCTCCTTGACTCCCAGCAGGATGGAGGCTGTTTCCATGCCTGTGCTTTCCGGGCAGATTATCCCTGACTCTCAAGGAGCTGGAGGGCTCTCTGTGATGGCTGTGCCCTCCTCCAAGCTGTTCCTGAGCAGAGCTCTCTGAGATAACCCTTCGCTTCCCCTGCAGAGCCGGCGGTAAAACCAACAGCACCCACCAACCCGAGTCCCACCTCCGTGAGTCAAACGACCACAGCCAAGCCCTCTCCCGTCACTTCAACACTGCCAGTGCTGACTGTGCAAGGTAAGGATGGAAAACTCAGCTCTTTGCTCAGGCAGGACCTGTTTGTGCATCCCTCCTTACCCAAGAAAAACTGGGGGCACCCGAAACTCTGGGCTAAGTCCACACCTTATTCAGTAATTCAGCAAACCCTGAATTTCTTTGAGTCTGTGCTGAAAGAGCAGCTCATTCCAGCTCCCCGAAAGCACAGGGCTGGACAGAGCCATGACAAACCTGTATCAGAAAAGCCAGATCAGGCTTTATCAAATAATCTTCATGGAGAAGCTCCAGCCTCCCCAGCAGACCTCTCCCAGGTACACTCTGAACTGGGCATCTTGATGTTCATTTGGAGGGGAGGTCTCATGCAAGCAAAAGTTTTTACCCCCCAGACACCCAACAGCTTCCCCTGGCAGAATTAGTAGCAGCTTCAAGAGTTAATTCTCCTTTTCCATATTTTCTTTATCTAGATAATAAGACCAGTGAAAACAGAAGCACAGCAGCTCCTTCACCACCTCAAGGTACTTTGTCCTTTTTAGAGGAACCCTGACTTAGATAATGTCATTGCAATCAGCTTGCTTGGCTCTCATGGCACAGGTTATCGAAGCACTAGTTTTTTTCTTGGGGTTGAGCCGCCATTTGCACCCAAAATCACATCTGGTATCCTTACAAGCATAAAACACAAGATCAAAAGCTCTGCCATGACGAACTTGAACGGCAGAACGATGGATCTATGTTTAGGGAAAGGGAACCCTTTCAATATCCTTTTAAATAACTATAGTTTTGCTTTTGACAGTTTGTTTAACCCAACCTGTAGGCACAAACTAGAGAATTCAGAAAGAGTTTTCTCAGAAAAAGGGCAGAATCCCAGAGTCTGGGAAGACTGGAATCTGACAACTGAGCTGATTCCCCATTAATGATTCATCCTCAAAAAGCCGCAGTGGTCAAGACAGAAACTGCTCTGCCTCTCCAGGTACCTCTCAGATCTCCAACACAAGCAAGGTTAGACCCCCATGGGCAGCTGTACCCGCACAGATGCCCACCCAGATGGCTGTGCCCCCCTAAGCCAGGAGCCCTCAGATTGCTCTCCATCCCAGCTCTGACTTATCGCTGACAACCTCCCCACATCTTTGCTGTACGGCTGCTGATGCTTCCAAAAGCCAGGTCTGCTGTTGTGTGAGAGCCAGCAGTTCCCAGGGATGGGGTATCCATCAAACCACAGCTCCTGCCCGTGGCTAGAAGAACAACCTCAGAATAAAACCAAGAATTTGATGGCTGGTGAAAAAACTGTACAGCAGAAGTCCCTGTTTTTCCAGACTGTTCTGCTCCACGTGGCTTCTGAACAAGTTAGATTTGTTATTTCATGCCTCTTCCCCTTTTTCTTCTGGCTTTTGGCACAATCACATTCCCAAGCAGTGATGTTTTGCGTGGCACAGGAACCCCAGGGCAGTGCCAGGAGCTGTGTACACCCCTCCAGGCAGCACACACTTCTGGCCAACGCTGCTGCTGGGAACGTGGGGGTAGGAAAGGAGAGAAGAAGGTCCTACTTGACCTCCAGATGTTCTTCTGAAACTCTGAAGTATCGTTTCTAGTCTCCTGCCAGGGCCTGTAGCTGTTCATTGAGGTCACTGCAGACACACAGGCCATTCGACACACAGCCTGAACAGGATGGGTTTTCTGCATACAAGTGAAACACATGGACTGGCTTTAAATTTCCTCCTGCACGCACTGGAAGCAGCTGCCACAAACCAAAGAGCTTCATACAAATCAGTTTATCCCACCCAGAACTGGAGTCCTTGCTCAGACACACCTCTGTGCTGCCTCAGCCAGACTGCTTATGGAGTACAAGTCAGCCCAGCTTGAACGAGCTTAACTACTTCTAGATAACCAGGACAGCATCTCCACTCATTTCAAGTCTAAGGCCAAGCCAGACAGTCAATCCACACCCACACTCTGAAAAACTTCTTCCTCTAAGCAGATTTTTTTTTAAGTCCCAACATTTTTGAGCTATAGAAAATCCATAATGTTCCCAGTTCACTCTTCCAGCCTCTCACTGCTGTTTCTGCCCAAAACCTGCACCTGGGACTGCAAAACTCAAAGAGTTTATCCAAGAGTATTTGAATTTTGGTTCCTGGATTTTTATTTGGACATGGGAAATAGTGCAAAGCATGTTTGGTGGGAAGCCTTTCGCCTGAGTATGAATTCCGTGTTTGTCCAGGTATCAGGAGCATTACTGGCACTCCATTCTCCTCTCCAGGTACCCATGAATTGCTTTGGTTATTAGATGACACTCAAGAACAAGACTCACATTCTGTGTTTCTCTGTGCAGACCAAGAGACCACGAGAAGGGAGAGACTCACGACACCAGTGACCGTGGGTGCCTCCTCCTCACAGGCCCACAGAGGTGATTATTGCCATGGACTGTACAGCCCTTTACTCAGCCAACAGCCAGGCCATCACACCTCTGTCTCCAAGGCAGCAGGAGAGCAGCCCATGAGCACCTGAGGGGTGCTGGCCACCCCATCTTAGTCCTTGAAATGCCCATAAAGCTCTGCAGAAGCAGCATTTTGGGGCAACCTGGGAACAGCAGGTGTGGGTCACAGCAGGAAAGGTGGAGGGACACAAGACAAGCTCCCCCCTCAATCACACTGCCAGGACAGACCTTCACCGTCCATGCTCAGATTCCTCTCTGGGGTCCCTGCAGGACCCTGTGGGTGTTCCCAGTTGTCTATAAATGGGGCCACACCACGGCGATGGTTCCACATGGGTCTTGCTCACTTTGCTGTTAACAGTGATGGGCCAGGACCCAACCTCGGTCTGTTCAATAAAATACAGGTGTGAGTTAGTCCTTCAGCATTGCTGGGAATCCTGGAAGAAAGACTTTTACATAAAGCTGCTTTTTTCCCCTCTGTAGGCACCTCAGAGCCTGTCACCCCCACACGGAACTCCTCTGACTTCTTGCCTGAGCCCACCCCAACAGACGATAAATCACCACTGACAGTGGCAGCTTTTGGTAAGTTCTTGTGCAGCCTGGGAAGAGGAGGGGGCTCTGCTTTGCCAGGACATGCTGTTTTGGACACTTCATAAGGCACTGGCACAGGGTGCCCAGAGAAGCTGTGGCTGCCCCATCCCTGGAAGTGCCCGAGGCCAGGTTGGACGGGGCTTGGAGCAACCTGGGCTGGTGGAAGGTGTCCCTGCCCATGGCAGGGGGTGGAACGGGATGTTCTTTAAGGTCCCTTCCATGATTCTAAGTCCTGAATGAGTCTTAGTAGGACAAGATTCTCACGCAAAGAACGGTTTGATTTATTGAGGGCTGATATCAGAATCCAGTCTGCACTTTGCCAGAGGTTTATGAGACAGACATCACCCACAGCCTTTAGCTTGTCTCTCCCTGTCCCTTTGCTTTTTATCTGACTTTACGCACCTTTAGGATAAGATTTACCAACTGTAGTAGGAATATACTGACTCCTATCTCTCCAATCACACTGTAATCAGCTGACTTCTGCTCTCCTGGCACTGCCTTATCAATTAAGTATTCATCAATTAAATATTCATCAGGAGCCCTTTGAGATTAAAGCACAATAGGATATAGCGACTATTTACTTCTCTGCCTATTACAACCATGCTCACATTAATGAAAATACTGATTTCCTACCCAAGTTTTGATGCCAGTCAAAGTGTCTCTGCTACCCTGGGATCCAGGATGTTGTTCCATCAGTCTCAGACAGTTCTTTCCTCAATTCCCAGGTGTCATCAGCTTCATCATCATCCTGGTGGTGGTGGTGATCATCCTGGTCAGCGTCGTCAGCCTGAGGTTCAGGTGTAACCGCTCCAAGGAGGAAGGTATTTGCCCAAGGGGATCTCTCTTTCCCTAATCTACAAGCCACCAGTTTCCACGTGGATTTGGCAATGTCTAGAAGATGGGAAAGGTTTTGAAGGCAGATTCCCAGAGGTGGGCAGCTCTTCTAGCAAAAGTCATGGAGCCTGACACTCCTTTTCCCTAGGAATCCCACTTCCCACTAAGCAGTGCCCACCAGAGGGCAAGGCAGATACCGACCTAAAGCCCAAAGGATGCTGGTGACTGAACAGGCAGCAAGGCCATCAAGTCCTGCCTATGTGTCCCATTAATTGAAGGATTTTCCCTAATCAACTCCCAAGTTTCCCTCATGGTGGCTCTCATCTCATTCCGATGTCATTTATATCCCTGGACAACATAATTCAGAATAGAGCTGACTTCTTTTCTGGCTTAGCTGTGATGTTTTCTCACCCGTGCATCAACTGCTTTTCTCCCTCCAGACAAACAGAAGCCAGGAAGCTCCATGGTATCAGAGAGGTAAGGCTGCCCATGCTGTCTATGTCCAATTCAAAGGGCCTATTTTATTCCAGAGCTAATTTTAACAAGCAAAAGAGTCTGCTTTGGTTATTTGAGGTGGAAAGAAGCATCTCTAAACATCTTTGAGACAGGTAAAAAAACAAAACCAGCTTAGATAGTTGATAGAGACAAAGGTCATTATTTTGGGGCCTCTTTTCAAAGCTGCCCTGAGATCTGAGCAGGCTCATCACCTTCCCAAAGCAGTTTTCTTCTCTTTCTTTGCCCAGATACAGACTTGATGCTAAACTTGAGTTTCTGAATCTCAAAGCAGTTGCAGGTATCTTCCAAGATGCTTATTCCTGTTTCCAAGAGGGAGCAGGATAAGCAGGCCCCAGTTCAGAGACCTTTGGAAGAGAAGCATCAAGTGGAGAATGGTCCTGACAGAACCCCATGGTCCATCACTGCTACCCCAGAAGAGAGGCAGAATGTGGGAGAACAGCAGGAAACAAGAGCTGGAAGGGACCAAAGCATGTTGCTCCTACTTTTCCATCTGATAGTTTCCTACCAAAGTAATAAACGCTGCTTTGGAAAGGGGCAAGGGACACAAAGCAAAGCCCCTGAGCATTTAGGTGCCAAGTTTGCATCAGCATCAGTGGTTCCCAAATACCCTTAATGATCACGATCCAAGTGATCTGAAACCACTGAGGCAGAACATGCCAGAGCAGAGGAAAGTGCCCTGAGGCACCGCAATCCCCAAAGTCATCCAGTCTGCACTGGCACTGAATGTGTATCCCATCCCTCAGGGTAGGAAGAAAGGAGAATTCCACCTCCCTAAGGCTTGGAACTCACTCCAGAGAGACACTGAAAATGCATGAGCAGCAGCATCAGATGTAACAATATCCAGGGCTCCCTCTGTATGGCAAATAACCTTCAGGGCCTAGGACAGGGCACCCAGTAATGCCCTCATTTGTTCCAGTTCTGGTGAGGGTGGCAGGGCTGGCAGGAAATCCATTCACAGGGCACCAGATCCAAACTGCTCCTTGACTCTGCCTACAAATAGTGACACAGGGGACATTGTGCTTTCTGTAGGGCACACACAGCTTGTTTTCCCAGAGGTCTGGGAATCTGGCACCGAGGATGGGCCCAAATCAGGACAAGCTCAACAGGCAGTGGAAACCAATCCTGGTCCCATGTACCAGCCTCAGCCCTGCCTGTTTGCCTGCAGCTGTGTGCAAAGGAACTTTGTCCTTGGAGGTGTTCAGGGACTGCCTGGACATGGCACTCAGTGCTCTGGGCTGGGTGACAAAGGTGGGGATCAAGCAGAGGGTGGACTTGATGATCTTGGAGATCTTTCCCAACCTCAGTGACTCTGCGATTCCCTCTCTCCTTTCCCAGGTTAGTTAATATCACCTTCTCTCCCTGACAGCTGCTCGGCAGACACAAGCCAGAAGGATAACAGCATCACTCTGATCTCCATGAAGAACATCAACATGAACAACAGCCTGAGTTACCCACCATCAGAAAAGGTTTCCCTTTTCAGCCTTGCTTTTTAGGGAGTTAGCTGGAGGTCATTTCTCTGGCTGGATAAGAGCATTTGAGGTATTTCTTTGCTCTCTTATTCCTTCAGCAATATAACAAAAAACAGCTGCCATCAAACTCCTCAAGGTCCAAACTGGTGCCAGTGAGCCCAGTGAAAAGCTTGGGTGCCCATCTCAGGTTTACCCGAGCTGCCTGAACTCGAGCTGTCAAATATACCTCTTGTACACAGGTGACATGGCCTAGGGCCAGCCACCAAACCTGCAGTGGCTTGCCATTAAATGAAGAGGTCAACAGCCTTGGAGAAATCAAGGTCTCCCCCTCCAGCCCAAGCTTACCCACTCCTGCTCCACATGTGGTTGAAGCACATTCCCTTCAGTGCTCTCAGATCCATCCCATATGAGGATTCATATAATTTTCAGTGGATTTAAAGTTAGGACTGAGTTTAGGAGAAGATATTGCTTTGAACTCGCTTTGCCAGCCCAAACAGGCTGCTGATGCTCCATGTTTTGATTTCTTGGCAGGTGCTATGAAGAACCCACAGATGGAAGCTGACACGTGACAACCAGCAGTGACTTTCTAGGTTCTTTTTCTTTTTTTTCCTTTTGGGGAAAGAGCAAGGGTGGACTTTATATATAAATTATTATGTCCTTTCTTATCAGTACATTTACTATAGTGTCCTACATAGCTTCCCCACCTGGGGCCTAAAGGCTTTCTCCAGTTACAGCCTGCCATGCTCAGTGGTTGATATCTAACTCTAATTTTGAGATGCCTTCCAACACTCAGATACATCCAGCAGCAAGAAGCACCAAGGCACCAGCTACTTCCCTAAAGGCCTTTACAGTCTGTGCCAGGCAGTCACAGGCTCATTAATCAGTGTAGCCCCACATCAAGTCAAACCCATGTGTTAGGAAAGCCTGATCTGAAGCTGAAGGCCTGATGAGACTGAAATGGGCAAGTTTTAAGGCAAATCCCAGTGTGACTGCTCCAAGCCCCTTCTCCCTCATTGTCCCCATGGCAGAGGGGATGACGGTGCCCCACCTCGCAGGGCTGTTGTGAGGCTGCGTTAATTGTGTCTGTAAAGCGCTTGGAGAGCTGCGAATTAAAGGTGCTGCTGAAATGCAAATTGCCGTCTTAAAGACTTTATTGTTAATAACTGAGCTTCGGGCAGGCAGAGCACTATCTCCCCGCATGCTCAGAGACTCATCTGAAGTGTAAGGAATGAAGTCTCTGCATGGACAGGGGTTTAGCTGAGCATAAAACCGAGTGACCACAAGCGAAATGCTGAGCTACTTCAGCTCCTGGAGTTTGCTGGGAGAGCTTCCACCATCCCTGCTTTCCCAGAGCTTCCTGACAGACCCGAAGAGCAGCATCCCCACCCAGGCAGAGCCCCACCTCACCAGAGCCCCAGAAACCCCCAGGGCATCCCCAAGAACACCCCCTTGTTGGGTTCCCCAAGGCAGCAGCTCCCGTTTGGAGTCTGCGGGTCACAGCCCGAGCTGGTTCAGCCCCAGCCACACTCACTAACCAGCTGCAGCCAAACACTCACTCGAGGAGGGTGGGGATGTCCATGCCCAGCATCCGTGCAAGAGGAACCATGTCCTGTTGGGTATTTCTGGAGGTCTCAGCAGGGCAAGGTACTGAGGCACTGACCCTGCGCTACCTCTGCCCATCTTCACCATGACTCCTGCTTGGAAGCTGCACCAGCTCCAACACAGACCTTGGGAGTGTTGCCTAAAACTGAGGGAAAAAAACTTCCAAGATCATATTAGTATGAGTAAAGTAGAGAGCAGTTCTTTAATGAAAGCTTTCAGGTGCAGGAAATTTATAGGCATGCACACACAGTGTAGGGCTCTTACAAATTAATAACACTACTTAATTATCATGTCTAGTGGGTTTATCCAAGCTAAGAACCATTTGCCCCTGGTACCACCCTGGTACCACCCTCAGAACTGTCCCATTGGAGCACCTCCAGGGCTTCTGGGTCCTCTGTCTTGTTTGAACTACAATATGTCTGGTTATTCCAGTCCAGGTCCGTGTGTCCCCAACAAGATGTCCTTGCTGCTCTCTTGTCTGTTGAGAAGACAGAATTTAAACAGAAATTCAGGAATGGGGCACAAACCATGAGAAACTGTTAGAAACTGTTAGCTGCTACCTCAAGCGTGAGAAACTATACAGCTATATAAAAATCTACAAATATATAAAATATTAAAATGTACAAATAGATAAAATACTAAAATGTACAAATAGATAAAACACTAAAATGTACAAATATATAAAAATCCTAAGGCATCAGAAGCACCTCATCTATCCAGGAAAGCACAGTGAGATACTGCCTCTGCTAACAGGAGCACCAGCATCCGTCAGACCTGAAGGTGAACTGTGACATCAGGGAAAAAAGGACCCAGCCAAGCACTTAGAATGGGTATTGCTGCACACATTGCCCTGCACAGCCCAGTGAAACATTGCAACTGAGCCCAATTTAATCTAATGGGATGGACAGGGGATGTTCTCTGGGAAGTGCAGGGCGAGAGGGAGCTGTGCTTTGCAGCTGGCAAGGAATTTGTTCAGCAAAATAAATGCAACGTTTTCACAACTCCTGCCAAGAGCCAACACACCTTCTGCCTTGAATGCCTGCACCAGGGAGTTTGACGAGTGGCTTTCTAATAAATGAAGCTTTCCTGGGTAACATTCATGAAAAGTAAAATGCCATCGCTCACCCAGCCTCCACCAGACTGGTGAATTTGCTTAAGCACAAGGCCCCAGGTGGTTCCCAGTCAGGAGAACCCAGAGAGCTCCAGAGAGCTCCAGAAAGCTGGGACTCCACGCATGGAGCACCACAAGTAGGTTCTCATGCAGCTTTAACAAATCCTCCAGACCCCTGAGATCCCATGGGATCTCACCACTGCCTTAGTTGTCCTTCCTCTGACCTCCTGCTTCCCACAGACCACTGAGGGTCTCACACAGAGGGTGGGCAGGCCCTGGCACAGGTTGGGCAGAGAATCCGTGGCTGCCCCATCCCTGGGAGTGTCCAAGGCCAGGCTGGATGGGCTTGGAGCGACCTGGGACAGTGGAAGGTGTCCCTTGCAGGGGGAATGAGGGGGACCAGCAGCAGCATTAGCAGTGGTGGAGGCAGCCGGGAAATGTCTCATTTGGAGTGAGAGCCCAGACCTGTCCCCATCCCTGGAGGTGCCCCAGCAGTGCCAGCACAGGGGGACAATCCCTGCCCTGCTCCTGCTGCCACACCAGGGCTGGCACAGCCCGGGGGCCATTGGCCTCTTGCCCACCTGGGCACACCTGGGCTCGTGTCCAGCCGCTGTCACAGCACCCCCAGGGCCTTTCCAGTGCGACCTAAAGCTGCTGGAGAGTGACCAAAGGAGGGACACGGGGATGGGGAAGGGCCTGGAGGGGCAGCGTGTGAGGACACTGAGGGCACTTGGGGTGTTCAGCTGGAGAAGAGGAGACTGAGGGGACACCTCAGGGCAGGTCCAAGTCCCTGGGGAGGGGCAGAGGAGGGGCAGGCACTGATCTCTGCTCTGGGGGGACCAGGGACAGCCCCCAGGCAATGGCTGGAGTTGTGTCAGGGCAGGCTCAGGTTGGATCTCAGGACAAGGCTCTTCCCCCAGAGGGTGGTGGGGCACTGCCCAGGCTGCCCAGGGCAGTGGGCACAGCCCCAAGGCTGCCAGAGCTCAGGAAGCCTTTGGATGATCCTCTGGGGCACAGGGGGGACTCTTGGGGCTGGTCCTGTGCAGGGCCAGGGGTTGGACTCCACGATCCCTGGGGGTCCCTCCCAGCTCAGGACATCCCATGGCCCCACGACATTCCCGCCCGCAGCCCCACCCCGCACACTCCCTGCCCGCTCCCACACCGGGGCCCTTCTGACGTCACACACCCCCCTCCACACACTCCACATACAGCCGCTCGTGACGTCACAGCCGTTCG
>VWZG01013247.1:556115-571216 GCA_013396735.1 Grallaria varia | reverse complement strand
GTCCGTGTGTGGGGCCGGGGATGTCCGTGTGTGGGGCCGGGGATGACTGTGTATGGGGCTGGGAATGTCCGTGTGTGGGGCCGGAGGTCACTGTGTGTGGGGCTGATGGTGTCCGTGTGTGGGGCTGGGAATGGCCGTGTGTGACCCAGGAGATGACCGTGTGTGGGGCCGGGGATGACCGCGTATGGCGCCAGAAGTGACCGTGTGTGGGGATGGCCGTATGTGGGGCTGGCGATGGCCGTGTATGGGGCTGGCGATGGCCATGTGTGGGGCTGGGGATGGCCGTGTGTGGGCCCAGGACAGCAGGCCCTGGAGATGACCATGTGCCGGGATCCGGAAATGACCACGTTGTGCCCCGCTGTGACCACGTTGTGCCCCGGTATGTTCGCGTTATGCCCCTGGTATGTCTGCGTTATGCCCCACTATGGCCATGTTGTGCCCCGGTATGACCGTGATATGCCCCGGTATGACCACGTTGTGCCCCGGTGTGACCGTGTGCCGTGCCCCCGGTGTGATCGTGTTATGCCCCCGCTATGACCGTGTGCCGGCCCGCAGGATCAAGCGGTGCCGGGACTACTACGAGATCCTGGGCGTGGGCCGGGAGGCCGGCGAGGAGGAGCTGAAACGCGCCTACCGCAGGCTGGCCCTCAAGTTCCACCCCGACAAGAACCACGCGCCCGGAGCCACCGAGGCCTTCAAAGGTGAGGCGGCCCCACACGGTGCTGCGGGAACACAGACACGGACACGGACATGGTCATGGACATGGGGGGCTCGGCAGGCGCTGCCCTTGAGCTGCATTTTCATCAGAAACCAGCAGAGATGCATCCCGAGTCTCCTGCCTGGTATTACTCCTGAGGGATTTTGCAGTGGCAGGAGATGACAGGACAAGAGGGAATGGATTCCCTGATGGGATATTGGGAAGGAATTCCTGGCTGTGAGGGTGGGCAGGCCCTGGCCCAGGTTGCCCAGAATAGCTGTGGCTGCCCCATCCCTCGGAGAGTCCAAGGCCAGGTTGGACAACCTGGGCCAGTGGAAGGTGTCCCTGTCCATGGCAAGTTCATGAGATGAACCCTAAATCCCCTCCAACCCAAACCATTCTGTGATACAGCAAAAGGTTCAGAACAAGGCTTGGAACTAACACTGGCTGTGCAGGAGGGTGGGGTGTTGTGCCGTCAATAAATGCTTATATATGCAAACATATGGATTTTAATCCAGTATGGTGTGTCTTAGTAACATTGCAGTCCTGTATCAATAGTGTTGCCATCTAAACTCTTGCATCCTTTGCCCTTTCCATGCTGTGTGGCAGCACAGCATGAGGAAAGCGAGTGATTCATTCACAGTCTGTTTAAAAAAAGAAGCTTCTGAAGGGCTTTTCCTTATTTGTTTGGGTTGTAGTTCTCTATGAGCTTGCTCTGTCAGTGATCAAAGAGGAAGATGAATGAAAGCAAATACTTCTGGGTGGTTGGATATGAAGTGGGAAATAGGTGTGCTTCACAGCTTCAGGAGCACCTCTGCCATTAGGAAAAACTTGGAATATCACTGCGTTTTAATTAGTCTCTCCAGTTAATAACTTTGTGTTAACTCTGTGTGGTATATGGAGGTGCACTTCTATAGCTGCACTTTGTTTGAGCTGAGAAAATGCTCCATTCTCGCTTAAATTGCTTGGCTGAAGTGGACTCTCACCTCAGTTTCATGAATATTTTAGCTCTCTCCATATAGTTTAACACTTTCTCCTGCCATCAGTGACAGGAGGAAGCAGTTTCCATCACAGGCAATGCCAAGGCTGTAACACTTCTTTTACAAAGGCAGTTCTTTCAAAAGCAAGTCAGTCTTTGGTTGAGCACTTTCTATACTTGTTTGGATTTGGGTTTTTTTACTACTCTCCTTGGAAATGTCAGAGCTCTTGAAACATAACATTTGTTTTAATTCCATCTCCAGCAATAGGCAATGCCTTTGCAGTTCTGAGCAACCCTGAGAAACGACTGCGATACGATAAGCTCGGAAGCAACCAAGAGCATGTCAGCACTGGCCAGGCCAGGCGCTACAATTACTACACAGAATTTGAAGCAGACATTACACCAGAAGAAATCTTCAATGTGTTTTTTGGTGGGCGCTTTCCTACAGGTCAGTGGTTTTGAGGTGCAGTGGAGTGGCACTAAACCCAAGGGAAAGGCTGGAGCTGTGTCAGGGCAGGCTCAGGTTGGATCTCAGGCAAAGGTTCTTCCCCCAGAGGGTGGTCGGGCTCTGCCCAGGCTCCCCAGGGCAGTGGGCACAGCCCCAAGGCTGCCAGAGCTCAGGGAGCCTTTGGATGATCCTCTGGCGCACAGAGTGTGACTCTGGGATGGTCCTGTGCAGGGCTGAGGGTTGGACACAATCCTGGTGTTTCCCTTCCAGTTCAGGAGATTCTGTGGTTCTATAAACCATAAAGGAAATTCACCTTCCTTGGGACTGCTCATGGAGTTGATTAGACATCTGAGAAGAGCAGAAACCTTTCTGGAATTGTTTTCTGCCTTTCTTTTATTCCCTCCAATATTTGAAGCCAGCAGTGGTATGGGAGGTATAATAAGGTGTGAACGGGGAGGGATCAGAGGTATCTTTGGTGATGGCTGGACTCAGGGACCTCGTAGGTCTTTTCCAACCTTAACCATTCCATGATTGGATTGTGCTTGACACACCTTACAGCATTCCAGGCCAGCATGGCACAGCTCCTGGAGTTGTGGTCTCAGTGCCCCTGTAAGCAGGGAAGCTCCTGTGCCTTGCAGCAGCCTTTGTACTGGAATGAAATTAAAGCCTGGTGGCTCAGCAAGTGCTGCCTGCCAGGAGAGCTGTCCATGGATGTGGAGGGTCCATAAGACAGCAGTGGAGCTGCACCTGTAGTAGCTCCATGCACGTCTCAGTCCAGCCTCGGCTTTTGTATTTGCAGGAAAAATAGAAAAGATACCACAAGATCCTCAGATTTAAAGTGAATATGAAAGGTGTGGTGAGCTCGAGGGTGTTCTGGCAGCATCTGAGAAATTGCTTTAGCATTTCTGTAAACCTTTCCTCTCCAAGGTGTCACAGAAAGTGACATACACACCATTACTACAGCCTAAAGCCACAGGTACAGGTCGTTAAAAGCTCCCCATAACCTTAGTGTGAGTGGTGACTCTTGCAGCCCAGGGGATCTCAGGTTGTCCCCAAATTTGCATCAGTAGATAATGCAATGTGAGCCAACCCCAGTGTGATGTAATTCCACCTGGAGTTGGGAAGTTTTCCATTTCTGGCTGTGCAAGGAATTGCACCTGCGTGTGCCTTTTGTGGAACATTGCCCTCCTGGAATGGGACCACTTGGCAGTGTGGAGGACAGGGATGCTAGGAGCTGAGAACAGGAAACTGAGGAGCTGCAGGAGGAATTTGGGTACTGGGCATGGCAGGTTTGACAAGGAGAGTGAAACGAAGAAAAAAATGGAAATTTTGAGCCAAATGGCAAAGAATAAGAAAAGAAATAGGTATTTCATAGTAGTAGGTGTTGGTAATAAACAATAGTTTCCTCACCAAAAAGTTGTGTGGATCTAAATTTATGTACATTTTGCTAATGTAAAAGTGAGTTTTAAATTCTGGAAAATCACCAGTTTATCAGTTTTCAAAAAGGCAAAGTGCTCACAGTTTCTATTTAGCAAGAGAACTGCTGGTAAGAGGGTGGCCAGGTAGTTGAAAGAGAACATTTTTTAAACTGTTTTGACACCTGGTAGGACTTGCCTGAGCTGAAGTTTATGCTGGTGTTTGTTTTGTGACACCTTGCTGTCACCAGGCTCTCCGGAATCCAAAATTAGATGTGTTGGTGTCAACTCATTTGTATGGCATTTGAGGACAGGGTTATGGCTTTGTTTTTACCATGCAATTTTCCTCTATGGAAAAATAGTAAAAGCTAAAATGTTAAATGTGATAAAATGTTGCATTTATAATGAGGAGAGGCTACAAGCTGAACGTCCTTGTCATAAAAAATAAATGCACATGGAAGGAAAGAAACTCCTGGAAGAAATTCTTGGAGAAACTTAGAATTTGGGAAAACTTTTCTAGGCACCCTGTAAAAACCATTCTTCTATTCCCACACTTGCTTCTCTTTTCACAGCTTGATGAAATACTGTCTGAGCAATGTTCAAGGATAGAAATAAACTTTCCTTTTTTCCAAAAAGAAACTTTCCTCCTTGGAGCCAGCCTGACTTGGCTCACTGCTGGAGCTCTGATGGCACACATGCCTTGGAAAAAGTCCTTGAACAAGCAATGGAACAGAGCTTTAACAAAGGTCACTTTTGCCCAGGTTTCTTGTAGAATTCTGTGGGAAACTCATAAAAGGACAGTGGGAGAGTATAAAATAATGTGACATCTTTCCCAGGGCTTAAGAACAGATTTGCATTTGTGTTGTGATGATAAGCCATAGATTTCCAATTCTCTTAACACAAAAATATGCTGAATTTCAAAAGAGGAGAGCACAGTTATTATTAAGATATTCATATGGTGATAAAATCAAGAGCCAAAGCTTCAAATTGAAGCAGCATATGCAATGCTTTCCTCATTTTAAAATTTTTAAAAATAATTCAACTGCATTCCATGTGCAAGAAAGGAAATGCTGAATTGTTCTCCTTTTTTGCTCAAAAAGCTATTTTTAAAAAATCTCATTCCTTATTATGAAATAATTAATAATTAAGTGAAACTATTAATGTCTTGAAGGCAGAGGAAATAGAAAGGACTGCAGAAGACCACATTCAGTAATTATGGGAGGCCGTAATTCATGGCCTGAGCCTGGAGAAGCAAATTCATTTTCCTGCCACAGCCTTGCAAGTGAATGGGACAAAACCAGCATTAAAATATGAGATACAATCATAAAAATCAGAACATGTTTCTACAGTTTGATTTAAATTAAGATGGACTTGGGGGACACTTCACAATTTCTCTGGTAGGCTTTTTGGAATGAGATGTTGTTTTGTCATTGAAATCAGAGTTTGGTTGTGCTTTTAGTGTGAGGTCTCGTGAATGTAATTCAGGCTGTGTAGTATAATCCTGAATAATGAAATAGAAACTGAGGAATCCAGGTGAGTACTGTAAAACATGACTCCTTTCTTTTACAGGAAATATCCATACCTTCTCAAATGTAGCCAGGCATACCTATTATTACCCACGGAGGCACCGGACTGAAAGGGCATGGACACGGGTGCAGGAGGAGGAAGTCTACAGGCCACAGGTAGCCAGGAGGAGGGATCTCCTGGGCTTAAATATCTCACCAGGGTGAGGGAGATGTGAATCCAGGACAAACCTTCCCATGCTTCAGTGCTCAGTGTTTATTCTCAGGCACTGCAGCCGCAGAGGATGTTTTACATGTGACTAGATTGGCTTTTATTAATCACTGCTTTGAAAATACTTTGTATTTATAGGATTACAGGCCCTCCAGTTTCTGTCACCCAGGGTTTTGCTGCTACTTGTTTTTTGCAAGCTGTAATGTTTGCTAATCCAACAACAATTAGTCCAAATGGGGACTGGTAATGTATATGGAAGCACTGGCTTTTACTGTTTGTCCTCAAGGTGTATTTAATCCTTCAGTAACTGAGCACTCGTGTGCTGCTCAGGCCTCTTCCATCCTGGAGCAGGATGGCTCTGGGATACATTTCCACCCACTGAGACCTCCAGATGAGACACAGGATGTCATTTGTTGACAGTGCAGATACACACATGCCACCTGCCTTGGCAGAAGGGAGGCAGTCTGTTAACCTCATGGGATCATTCTCCAGGGAAGATGAGTTTTTCCTTGTGCATCTTTTAGTCTCTGAAACAAAGAAATGCATACAGCTGACAGCTAAGACACAGCAAATGAATTCCACATACAGCAGGAATCCTTGTTGCTATCCCAGGGTAGAGGACAAAGCCTAACCAGCTGCATGTTATATTTTTCTCCTGGTGAGAAAAGTAATTTTAGAATCCAGATGAGAAAGGAATCAAAAAGCAAGAGGAAAGATCTATGTTTTCTCTTTGATACTTTCCCACTCTCTTGTGCTTGCATTCTGTCCCAAGTTACAGCACATATGGTCTCTTAACCCTTTATTGCCATTTTATTCAGTGCTTGGACAGAGGTTGAGATCTTTAGAATGGATGTAGCAAACTTCAGAGAGTGCCTTGAAAGCTGTGGAACATGGGAATTGCAGTGTTCCTGCAGGTTGGATTGCCAGCTGGGCACTGACAGTGCTATGGGTGTCTATTGCCTTGTGAAGGAAGGGACAGAGGAAAAGATAATTGCAAGAAAATGGTTTTCAAAACATTTCTGAGATTACTGAGAGGTTATTTTGAAATTACGGTGTCATTCCTCTCAAAATCCCCAAGTACTTCCTCTCTTTTTCACTTTTTGTGTTGATCTGTGATAGCCTGATTTCTGTGAACAGATGCCTCTTCCACTTCTATCTTTTCTTGACTACTAATTCCTGTTGTTCTTTTCAGAATTCCTGGTCTGCATTTTTCCATTTGATGCCAATTTTCATCATCATAATAGTGTCAGTGATAACCCAGCTGATGGCTACCACCCCTCCCTACAGCTTATTCTACAAATCGTAAGCACTTTCAAAACACATTTTTCTGGGCTTGCTGTTTGCAATATGGAGGCAGAAGGAAGTTGGATTTGATAGCAACATGCATGTTTAATGTTCTGCTCTTTCTAGCAAGTGGTACCAGTTTGTAAATAAGGAAATACCAGCAGTCTGCACTGAGGAGTTCCCCTGAGCTGGGAAGTCTCCTGTGGTGAGCTTTATTGCACAGGGTGCTGAAGAAAGAGAGGCACCGGCCCAGAAACCTTCCTCAGCTGGTGTGAAATGGATTTGCACTGTGATACGGGAGGAGAAATGTGGGTGTAGATCAGCCTCTGGTGTGCCCAGCTCCCAGAATCTGGTTCCTCTAGAAAGCAGTTAAATAATGAAGCCTGTGTTTGCAGTGTAAATCCAAATCTGCTCTAGATCGTGAATTCCACTGGAAGCTCCACAAATCATTGATGCCTTGAAATGCTGTGGTTTAATTCCTGTAGAGGAGCAGGATCCCATGGAGCTGCTCAACTCTGGGAGCAGAAGGACCCCCACCAGAGCTGCTGTAATCTGAGGCTGTGGGGCAGAGGGAAAAACAGTACTAGGAGGGGGGGATCTGTCTAATGGGGAAGAGCTCCCCTTCACTGGCCCTTCCTGAGAGAGGAGTGGGTTGGCAGGTTTTGGGGAGCCAGCAGAGTGCTCCAAACATTCCCTTTGCTGCTTTCTGGGAGCAAAACTCCTCAGGTCCAGGCCTGTCCCCTCCTCTCTGCTGGCCAGAGGAGCCCAACACCCCTCATGTTTTACCACAAGATGTCAGTGTGAGGCCCTCGAAGAAGAACAGGAGGAGGGTTGTTTTTTGGGTGGGTTTTTTTTTTTTCCAGGGAGTGTTTTTGCTATCTGCCAGTCCCATGTGAAGCCTCCCACGCTGCCCCCACAGCAGCTGATCTCTCCTGCTTCTCTTCACTGCCTCCCCTTCTCCTGGTGATGTGAGATAAGCAGGCCTGAGCCTGGTACCCAATTAGGCTCTTTCTCTAAATCATGGCCTTAAAAAACTTAACAGCTTGAAAAGTAACAGAAATTGTTTCTGTAAAGAGAGCAGACAGCTCTGAGGCAGCATGAGAGAAGGAAAAGAGGAGTCCAGGATAAAGGGGCAAACAGGATTCCATTGAGTAGAGTGTAACCTTTGTGTTTTGGCTGCCTGCCTCTGTCTGTGGGCAGTGATTTGAGCAAACCCTGGGTATCTTTGCTCAAATAAGGAAATTCAGCCTAAGAGTGGAGTTTGATCCAGTGGCTGTGTCAGAGGGGCTGCTTCTTCCTACGGGATATTCTCTGGGCTGTTCTACGCCCCACTTTGCTTACTGATGATTACAAAACCATGAAGAAAAGTGTAACTAGTATCTCCCCTGCTAATTTTTAGTTCTACTAAAGGATCCAGAAAAGTGGAAAATCCAGATCAAATTGCATTGTGCCTTAAGTCTTTAAAATCTCAACCTTTGATAGCAATCCCCGTGGATTTCTGGACTGATCTTGCCAAACAGAAAAAAGTGTCTGGAGAGTTCACAGATAAAATTTGCTCCTATGTTTGAAAGTGTCTTGAGCAAGCTGTTGGGAACAAACACAGTAATCAGAAGGAACGGTGTCAGTTCTTTGTCGATATTTCCAAACATTAGCTATTTTCCTGTGGTTTTAGCAGGGAGGTGGATTCTGTTTGTAATGCACAGCTTGCTGTGCCAGAGACTTGTAATTTCCTTCCTGGATGGGTGAGGGAGCCATAATCCTGCAGAAATTAACTGTAAAAACATTACTGAAAATGCCGTCCTCTGAAAATGCCAATATGGAGAAGCAGCTCTTGATTTCTTTAGGTCTGAACTGCTCAGACATCTGGTTTCTGTGTTTCCACAGCTCCATTGGCCACGTCATTAGCAGAGAAACAGAGAACTTGCAGGTGCCTTACTATGTCGATAAAAACTTTGAGAAGAATTACCAAGGAGCAGAACTCCAAGAGCTCGAGAAAACAGTTGAAAAGGATTACATAGACTATATTCAGACCAGCTGCTGGAAGGAGAAACAGCAGAGTAAGTTATTTCTGTCCCAAGTGTGTGCCCGCGCCCCACCAGGGGCTGTGCAGTGGCTGCACCTTGCAAAGCACTGCCCATTTTAGCCTCAGTTTCAAAGCTTACAACATCTCAGCCTGGCACTGGTTTGACATGTCTCACATCTGCTCATTACACTGAATATGCTATTCTTGAAATCTGTCAAAATACATTTTAAGTGATCCTGTGAGACAAGTGGAAAGTAGATTTCACCATTTGAGACATTTTTTTCCGCTCAGTTTTCATGCTCGAATAACCTTAAGTGATGATATTTTAAACATACAACCCACCACGTTTTTCTGGCCCCGACAGATTGTTAGGCTAGAAAAGATCTGGAGGGATCCCCTATTCCCTGTTTCCTTTGCTGGAGCAGACTGGCTCCGTGAGAAGGTTCTCTGACTTTTTCCTTCGAACTTCCCACAGCCTGTCCAGGTGCTCTTGGCTCTCTTGCAGTAGGCTGTGTTCCTGGTATCAGTTTCCGTGCTCAGTTTGTGTTATTTGCATTTTCTATCTTTAGTTGAGTTGGAGAGCATGTTTTTCACCGTGGTCAAGTCTTTTAAAAACAAGAAATTGAGTGCAGGAAGGGAGAGCACAGATGTGAGCATTCAAAATCATTATTCTCACATCAGCCCTGAGTCACTCAGTGATGTGAATAAAGGCATGTTAACCCCATTTTGTAATACTTACCTATTAATTACTATTAATCTGGTTCATTGAAAACAGAGAAAATCCCTGCTTCTTTGGGAACGGGGTGAAATAACAAAAATTAAATTACAAAGAGCAGCTGATGTTGGGATGTTGTGACAATTTTTTTCAGCTAAAGAATTCTTCACCTTTAAATGAGTAAACACAAAGTGCTGCTGTGTGTAAAGGAAACTGGAACAAGTTGTGTCTGTGAGAATGTTCAGCAGCAGCAGGCAAACTGCTTCCACAGACTGGTGGGGCTTTTTTAATTGTTCTGTGTAAAACAGTCCTCAGCACACTGCAAAAAAAAAATGCCTTTGCACTTGTTTTCAGTTTCTTTCCCAGTTACATAATTATGGAAACACAGTTTGTCTAAACAAGAAACATGACTTCTTTAATCCTACAAGAGAGGTAATAGTGCTGCTGACTCCAAACACTACAGGTTTTGGATGGGAAGGCTTGTTTTGGCTCATTTTACTTTAAAGTTACCAATCCTGCTTTTAAAGAGAAATAAACAGGTGTAGGCTCTGAAGTTAAAAAAGAAAGAACCCATAATATAAGGCCATAAAAGTCCTGAGGTTTTTGGTGTGCTTGACTTGTGGTCTTTGAGCATCTGTGGCTGGCAGGAGCAGCCCCTAGGAATAACGTGGCTGTTAAAAACCATAAATGTAGGCTTGCTGTAGGGAGAGAGTTTTTCTTACACAAAAATCCTTTTAACTGATGTTGTGCAGCTGAAAGTTGTCTCTTTCACATAGACCTGGAGCTAAGGAGAGCCAAGCCCCAAAAAAAGGACAGGGCTTGTGAGTCTGAGAGAGACCAGTCAGAGAGGGGGAGATGATCCAGCGTGGAATGCCAAGTGCCTGCCAAGCCGTGCTCCTGCAGAGCTCTGTACACTTAGAGATTGTATTAGTCACCCATCTGCAAATACGTTTACAGTGTTCACAATTAGCTGTAGCCTGGGGACACCACTGTAATTAAAACTAAACCATTTCAGAGTGGTTCCATCTGGGCCAGTGAGCAGGTAAAGAGCACAGCTGAGGCTGGGCTGACTTGGGCCAGCCACGGTTGTAAAAATAAACTGTGAATACAGGATAGAGTGCTGGGGAAAAGCTCTGGAGATACTGAGGCACTTCTTAGTCAGCTGTTGCTCCACAGTGTTGGTCACTTAATCCTTGTTGAAGTGTTTGACTTGGTGTGATCAGCTTTTTGTCAGTTGAATGTCTATTAATAGTACATTTGTTGTGTTTACTGGGGGTGCATTTCTCTTCAGCACCAGCAAAATGAAAAGAGATGAGTTACTCAGGAACTTGGTTTTAAAGTCCTTAATTTTATGATTTGAAAAGTGTTGCCTGGTGTCCAACAACCTTAAGGAAAACTTTAAAAGTAACAGTTAAGTTGGTATCTTGTTCAGCCTATTGCTTTTATAGTGCTACACCAGAAAGGGCTCCCCTTCTCAGCAGAGCAGTGTGTGCAAGTTGTGTGTTCTCTGGGTTTGGGTCTTCTGAAATCTCTGGCACAGTTAAATACAAAAAGCACATCCCAGTTTTTTACAGGAGATGGTTCTGCTGGGGTAGCACAGTGAGGCTGCAAAGAGCTCCAGGCCACAAAGAGGCAGTTGAAAACAGGGAGAATCAGGATATGTGTCATAGAATCACAGACTGGTTTGGACTGGAAGGGACCTTAAGGACCATACTGTTCCACTGCCATGGGCAGGGACACCTTCCACCAGCCCAGGTTGCTCCAAGCCCCGTCCAACCTGGCCTTGGACACTCCCAGGGATGGGGCACCCTGTGCTAGGGCCTGCCCACCCTCACAGGGAAGGATTCCTTCCCAATATTCCATGTAAATATAGTTGAAATTCAGTATTTTAGGGTGCCCTTAAAGAGAAAAATTCGAAGTAACTACTCTGTAGAAGATTAAAACCCAGAAGAAGCAGATGTGACAATGAATGCTGTCAAAAGTGCAGGGAATCATTTTCCCCAATTGGATAAGTGGGAACTGAGATTCTCCACTGCATAATTCCAGGGACTCCGAACTCTGAGACAATCACCTGAGTGAGGCTGTGCTGGAGGCTTGTCAAGGCTGTGTGCCCAGCACGGCCTGAGTGGCATTTGGGTTATAAACCTGTCAATGGATTCCTGATCTAAAACAAACTGTTCATGCCTGACAGTTTGTGAAGCTTGTAAGTAAATGGGTGGAGGGTTAAATGGGTTTAAATTTCAGTGGGATAGGGACAGAGGATGTGAGGCATGAAAGGACCTATTGAAGTTCTTTCCACTCTGAATAATTTTGTAAAATGAGGGGTTTGTAAGGTGTGTAACAGCTCTTTTTAAAATTGAGTGTCATCAGGTAGCCTGTGCTTACGGAAAGGTTGACCTTTTCAGAAGTAAATTACTGCTGTTCTCCTCAGTGCATCTAATCCTGCAGCTCAATTATTCTTCGGGGAGAAAGCTATATTAAGGCTTCCTTAGCTAATCAGCAAAAGAAACTTGTCTGAATTACTGGGGGGAAATAATTTAAACAATGGGATTATTTCAGTTTGATGTTGCTTTTGAGAAGAAGGGAAACAAATATGCAAAGTACGTTTGAGATAGTTAATGAAGGGTACAGAGGCCTTTCAGATGAGTCCCTTGGGTAGCTCTTCACCTCCCTGGATTCAATACCCAGCAAAATTAGAATTAACAAGTGTCACAAGGATAACAAAGCACTGAGAAGCAGTTATTTAAAGGAGGCTAATACATCCTACATGTATCCTAATACATCTTTTTTTTTTCATCTTTCAGAGTCTGACTTGTCCAATTTGGCCAAGCTGTACAGAGATGAGAGATTAAAACAGAAAGCAGAATCCCTGAAACTTGAGCACTGTGAGAAGCTCTCCAGTCTGATTGGGATGCACAAAGGAGGCTGAGCAGGACACCCACATTCCGTAGTTTTATTAATTGCTGTTTTAACTTATGTTTTTATTTTCCTTTATATAAAAAGGGAAGGAGTCTATTGTAAAGAGTGGATATTGGAGCCCTTCTGCATGTAGTGCAGAGATGGGCCAGCAGGAGCTGCAGAGCTGCTGTTTGCTGTAATATATCCTGTACATTAGATTTGGTTCCAAGCACCAGTGGCACTTTGTACATTCATTTCCCAGGAGGTACTGTTAGTTGGGACCCCCCTGCGTCGGTGGTCCGTCTGCCATCCAGACAGTGTGTGCTTCCCAGGAGAGCAGGCACATGCCTTGGCTTTCCGTGTTTCCTGTGGAGCTGCAGTGCAGTGGTTCCCCCAGACAGCTCCGTGTGGGGTGTCAGCTCCTCTTCCCATTCCAGCCCTGCCCACACAGGGCTGTGTGAGGGATGCTGGGATGGTGCAGTGCCCTGTGCAGCACTGAGGGCAGCAGGGACAGGGCCCTGCCCAAGGGGGGCACCTGAGCACACTCCCAGCTCGCCCTCTGTCCGAGGGACTGCACCCTGTGCTCCTCCGAGGGAGGGCCGTGCCCGTCCTCCTCCGTGTGACACCAACATTGACCAGGAAGATGGGGGTCTGAATTGCACCAATTCCAGTGGCTGCAAAACTGTAAGGAGAGGACAACCACGCTGATTTTCTCATCTGTTTTGAGAGGCATATTTTGAAGCTGGCTGTTACATTCTGACTTTGATCTGCACACTCTTCTCCAGCTGCTCCAGGGGCCCTGCTTTTTCCAGTACAGTTCTCATGTAGCATATTTTTACTCTGCTGAGCAGTTGTGAATGTTTCACTGTAGACATCAGTATTGCAAAGAAGATGATCCATGTGGTAGTGTCCTGTTTTTTCTTGATCCTCCTTTCCAAAGGCAGGCCTTGAGGGGCAGGTTGAGGCTGGGTTGTACCAGCAGAGCAGCAGACCAGTGCTACTCCAGCTGAGCACCAGTTTCTCTGGTGGGTGCCACGGGTGTGTGCCAGGCATGGAAGGACCTGTTCTTCCAGGGGACACCTGCCCAGGATGGGGGGGTTGGGGCAGCCACGTCACAGCACTGCTCCCCCCTCACCATACCTGTCAGTGAGACCTGAGCAGGGCTCTGTTGCCCCATTCCTGAAATTCACTACAGGATGCAACAGATGGCCTTGCCTGAATCCTAGGGAGCAAAGTGCTCCAAAGTTTGGGAAATGCCAGGGTTAAACCTGCCTTTAAAGCTTAGGCTCCAGGTCTCCATGTGCCTGGTGGTGCAGTGTTGTCCAAGTGCTCTGCTGAGGGGTCCCAATGGGCTGGGACAAAGTGCCCCCTCCATGCCCCTGTCCTCTTCATACAGCAGTGGGAGGTTGGGCAGCAGACAAATTTGGAGGAAAAGAAGCTTTTCTGAGGTCTGGAATTGAGGTTTGTATCAGGGATTTGAGATTCAGTGCTCCTGCAGATGAGCTATACACACTGCAGGTGTGATGAGAACATTACAAGTGCAGCAGTAGTGCTGCTGTGCGGTGGTGGTGTGTCAGGAAATGGGAAAGTAACTCTTTAAATTGCATTTTTGCATTAGCGGTTGTATCCTCTTTGTGGGAAACCTTATAGGAGCTCATGGGGAAGTTGAGCAGAGTCTGTTGGGCCCCTGGGATGGGAAGAGCACCAATGAAAAGGGTATTTCAAGTGCGTTGGTGTGAAACGCCTTTAGTGTGGCACTAAAGTCTGCAAAGGTTGATTATCCCAGGATGGTGAGTGGATTGATTATTAAGGGTTTATTATTCCAGGATGGTGTCTGGATTGATTATTAAGGGTTGATATTCCAGGATGGTGTCTGGATTGATTATTAAGGGTTGATTATTCCAGGATGGTGGCTGGCAGAGCAGGCAGCCTTAATTCTGGTATTTCCCAACTTCGAGCACGAGTGTGTACAGAAAGCAAAATTAATGTTGCTTTTTATGTATTAAATAGCCTGTAGAATATATTAGACATCTGTTCAAGTGGTTGGACTTGGTTCCAGGGTTGGGATCTTCCCTGCCATTCCTGTGTGACTCCCGGGACTGCAGAGGGATGCAGGTGGGGTGTCCAAACCCAGTGACTTTTCTGGACCTGCGGTTTCCTGCACAGAGCTTGAACTCATACCCAGCATTTTGCACTGAAACCAGACTGCACCTTCATCCGAAGATCTCCAAGTACTTGACAGGAGTGGGAGACCTGTGGGAAGCACAGTCATGGAGAGCCTTCCCTGAAACTGGGAAAGTACCGGGATGGAGCGGGAGGTGGGACTGGGAGGGTGTCAGTGCTGGTGCTGGGAGGGAGGGCTGTGGTGACAAACAGGACACGCTGTGTTTGTGCAGCGCTGATATCCTGGATGCTCCCTGGGGAAAGGAGAGGCCTCTGGAGTCCCTGGGGTGGAAATGCATCCCTGCCCTTCTCCAGAGCCCTTGGGCTTCTTGTTTCTGGGTCAAAATAAAGGAGGAAAAGGTGTTCCCGAGCGGCACGGGGGGCTCGGAGCGGCCGGGGCTGCGGGGGTTGCCTTGGCACACCGAGCACTTGGAAATGGGGAGCTGTGGGTATTTTGGGGGGGGTTAAAATAAAGCCGTGACATCTCCGTGCCTGCCCGTGCCGTGGTCCCAGCGCGATGGAACAGGGGCGGGGGGAGTGCTGCAGGTGGGAGGGAGGGGGGGATGGGGATGGGGATTGGGATCGGGGTCCGGCCCCACCACTGCCTGAGCACCGGGAGGGGCCCGGGGTGAGCTCTGTGCGGGACACGCTCCCTGATGGGCACGTGGCGCTGGGACACAGCGGGAATGGGGCTGGGAATGGGATAGGGGACAGGGAATGGGATAGGGGACAGGGAATGGGGCTG
>VWZG01013247.1:502410-529774 GCA_013396735.1 Grallaria varia | reverse complement strand
AGGGCTCACAAACCCCTCTGGTGCTCACTGAGGGCTCTCAAATCCCCCGGTGCCCACTGAGGGGCCCCGAATCTCACCGATGCTCACAAACCCCCCGGTGCTCACTGAGGGCTCTGCGAGGGCTCCCCGAACCACCCCCCACCCCCCCCCATCCCGTTTTTGGGACCCAGGCTCCGTGCCCAGGCTCCAACTCCCCTTCCCAAAGGGCATTTTCAGCCTCTTTCTCCTCCCCTCAGAGCAAGGAGGGCACACTCTGCCCAGCTCAACCTCCCCAGGCCAGGCAAAGAACCCCCAGGCCCTCGGATCCGGTAACAATTTCATTAGAGTTTATTCGCTCAGCCCTTTGTTTCTTTCATCCTAAATTTGAGGAAGGGACAAGTAATCCTACAGGATTTTCTGGGGAGCAATTCTCCCTCGAATAACGTGTTTATACTGATTTTATTGGTTACCAGCTTGTTCCCACAGTTAAGGGCTTTTATGGCCCAGCACACACTTACTGCAAAATATCCCTGCAAGGATCATCCTTAAAAAAATCAATACTATGCTGTCACTTGCACAATGTTTCCCAACTCTCCCAATCCACCAGGACATGATCTCCTCATCTCTAACGGAGGCTTTTCTTTCTACTCATTTCCACAGCAAAGAGCACCCTCCAGGGTCACTCCTCCTGGAATTCACATGTGGAAGCTGGTGGATAAATTGCAGAGCCCAACATTTCACAAGGAGAATGGATTTTCCTCACCCCTTCACAACACAGGTAGTTATTTCAAAGAATAAACAGGCAGCCTGTGGCACCAACACGGGTCTGGCATCTGTCCACAAGATCAAGCTCCCCCGACACCTTCTCCTCAGAATTAAGGTAAGGGATGTTGTGGATGTTGTGCCTCTGACCTCTGCATGGAAACAGAAGGCACTTTGGAGAAGCAGAGTGGGTTTGACTCTATTTCTGATGTCTAAAAGCATCCTGGTGCACAGGTACAGGTGAGATTCACACAGAGCAGACCAGGGCTTCGAGGCACCTGCATTAGATACGAAGAGCTGCTCTGCCAAAAACATTGCTGGGCTCTGGGACTGGACTATGCCACAATCACTTCACTCCTGGGAATGCTTTGTGTTTGGACACTAAACATGATGTACCACTGTCCTGCAGTGACACAGCTCAGCACTTCCACCAGGCTGAACACAAGGTGCAGAGCTGCTGAAGATGTAGCTACTAGCTAAGAAAAAGCTACTTTAAAAATTAAATTTAGTATTTCGATATATTAATTTCAACTGCCCCTTGTCAGGGAACTTAGAATGCTTGGAGGAAGTGTAGACCTTCAAAATAGAAGGGGCTCTGCAGCCACGGCCGGGCCTGGCTGAGGGACTCAGCAGGCTCTTGGCGACAGATGAGTGACAAATGCCACCCTAAGTGGGGCTCCAAGCCTGTCCTTGTGACTTAGAACTGACTGCAGGGCTGCTGGTGCTTGTGCTTGCTTTCAGCTGCAGAGTAGCTTTAAGGTTATATCACTGCCTGACATTTAATCCATTTCATACAAACCCAAACAAAATTCTGCATACTAATGAGTGTGGTGTAGGAGCAGTAACTTATCTCCGTACAAGAGCCAGAATGAGTCACTGCAGGGTAAGACTTTATAATGTGGGTATGTGATTTAAACAAAATCTGCACCGGCAGCTGCTCATTATTTCACCACTCTACAGACAGAAACTGCTGCCAGTGCAGTAGAAGATGGCTGAGTTTTATTAGGGGATTGCTCCCTCTTTGTTGTGGGGATTTAACAGAAAGTCGCAGCAGGAAAGACAAGTTATCAGGGCCTGACTTCCACACAACACAAACCTTGGGACTGCTTAACTACCTTAATTTCACCCAGGCTCAGCCTCCTGCATCCAAACCCCTTCCAAGCCCCACATCCTCGCTGGTGGAGGCTCAGGCTGGAAGAACTGGCCCAAGTCGCTTTTATCCACGAGAATGGAACGTGGCTTGAACTTCAGCTTTGATGAAAACAGCCCAAAACTCCAGAAATAAAACCGTCAGCAGAATATACCTACCAGGGTTTTAACAAGTGATATTTTAATTTGTTGGGGAAGGCAACAGGGTTTGGGGAAGAGAAAGTAAAGTTATGCAGGAAGCTGCTGAGTTACAGGTGTTAAAACATGCACATTTTACGAGCTTGAGTTTCAGTGTGGTGACATGACACAGCTCAAGAGTTCAGCAGACACTGGTTAACATGCCAAACGTCTATAACAAACCACTGTGGCCTAGCTTCGTTTATTGGGAATCACTTTAGTAACCTGAAGTCACAAATAAGCAGTAAGTAACAAAAACTACAGATAAACACAGGTTACACATGCAAATTCCTGTTCACATCTCACATGTGCAGGTACATTAAGAGCACAGTTCTAAAGAGTCTTGACAAAACGAGATTTTAACAAAAAACAGTGTTAAAATGCAGGTATGAAAAATTCCACGTGGAGAATATAAAGATACCTCTGCCCACTTCAGGACTCCAATGGTGCTTTGGATATACCAGAGATGTACGACAGCAACAAGATTCAAGTAAAAGCAGGAAGAGCTCGAGGAAATAATACTGGTCAGAGGAGAATGAGCATTTACTTCTCACTAAAAATACACGGAATAGCTCAATAGGAAAGTCTAGCAAGAGCTCGGAAAAAAAATCACAAAGTTGAAAAGCTGGCTAATCACTAATTTTCCAATTTGCTACAGGTAACAGCAGTAACATTAAAAGAAATTGCAATTCAACATTTAAAAATGCAACCTACATTTAAAGACTGTTCCAAAGTGAAATGCAATGACAGCCTTACACTTAAAATTAAATAGCTGCTAGGCTCAGACCAAAATATGGAATGTTCTAGATAAAATAAAAATACAGTGTTACTTTTCATTTTTTATTCAGAATGGAATTGAAAGACAATCTCTGAAGCTTGAAAGTAGTAAATCTCATTTGAACAAGGTTTTTTTCTCATAGATGAGTTTTCCACGAGGGTGCAGGATTTTTTTTTTTCTGTAATAGCTTAAAGTGTCAAAATAAAAACTTGTTGCCATTCTCACATTAAGAACAAATTGTTGTCATTAACTTAACTGCATATGGTTTTTGCTACAACATTTAACACATGAACAGACCTAAAATGCCTACTGTATCTCACTAAAACAAAAAAGAATACAGTATTTCCATCTACTACTTGTACTGCTTTTAAAAAAGGTTAACATTAAAAACAAAGCCACGCTTTCCTTACATCCTTCCTTCTTTTTAAGCTTCTTTCTTTTGCCTGTAGTCTTCTGCCATTTTATCCAGAATTTTCTGTTAAAAGAAAGCAATTATATTTGGGATATAGTTAGACAGTTTCTCACAGTCACAACATCAAGAATAGAAACATAAATCCAATTTTCAAGTTTAAAATCTGGGAACACTAATTGCAAAGGTCAAAACTAACAAGGCTGGCACTTCTCCCTACCCTGAAGTGGAGTTTGAGTTCCTCTTAGCAAGTGAAGGGAATTCCTTTCCATTTTGTCATGGACTTGTGACAGCAGTTGTGCCACTTACCTGGGTGGACTCTGCCACCTACAAAGGCAGGGACAAAACACTGGATGACATTTATCTTTGCTGCTCTCCAAGTGAAGGAGACTCCCAGCTCCAGAAGTGCCATTGTGAAGAGAAGCTGCATTTCCCCCATTCCCTCCCCATTCCAAACCCCACCAATGTCACACAGTCACCCACAAACAGCTCACTAATCATCTGTGCCATGGGAAAAAAGCAAAGCAAATCATGTTTCACTTAAGCAATAAAGTTAATAAATTTGCATTATTCCCCCCTTCCCTTTTTACATCAAGGCTTTAATGTCCCATAATCAGGTACCTTAATGGAAAAAAAAAAAAAAAAACAACACTATGGTGATGGATGAGGTGGGATTTCTTCCTACAAGACCCTGCAAGGAACTGATTTTCTGATCTACTCCTTGACAGTGTTGTTTGCTTGGTGACATTTTTTGTGCCATCTGCCTTCCTGGGCCCTGTATTTTTTTAGGGTTCCCTGTTACTGCAAGGAGAAGGCAAATGGTTCGAGGTGCCACCTCCTCCTGTCCTGTGTCCATTTCTGATATAAATCCATGAACACTGCATGACTATCAGAATTTGGTTCAGGACTGCCTTTTCCCGGAGGTGATGTTTAAAGCAGCTCACAGTAGAGGATACAGCAGCAGCGTTATCACTCATGCCATGCAATCATGTGATACCTCATCCAGTTAGAAAAGGTAAAATGTGCTCACAAAATCAGAAGTTGCAAATGTTTTGGGTTTTTAAACATATAAAAACTTCATCTGAAGCTTTGCTGACTGGTTAAAAACAATCTTGAAGGGACAACTGGAAGGGATCTGAGCCATCTGTATTTATTCTGCAATGCTGCTTCTAAGCCTGGCCTTTACTCCAAGTGGAATTCCCTCTTTAATCCAAATTTACAAGAAAAAAATGCTGAAGCCCAACTCTAAGCTATGTATTCTGCATATTATTTTCACAAGATGAAGTTTTGGAGAGTCTATCTGGAGTTAAAAGTTCTAATAGAACAAGCCAATTTCCACTGCCTGAAAGGTACTTTTTGTCCTCAGTCCGGTCTTGTTGAGCTCTATTCCCCAGAAAGAATCACGCCATTTAAAATGAACAAGTTTTTGCCTTACCTTCAACTTTTGATAATGAGGAAGGCTGCTGCAATGGGTCTTTTTTGCAACATCTTCATTTGTGTAGAACAGGGAACACAATTTGCAATAAAACCCTGTTTTGGGTACCACATAATTCACACCTAGAGGAGTAAACACCACAAAATAAACTAAGAGATCTACTCTACATCATTTCGTTTAATGTTATACGTCATTTCAGCTAAATCTTAAAACCATAATTCACTTCACATTAAAAGCTGCTTTATCTTTAGAAGTCTTTGTTTTAGTTTAGTCAAGCCGGGGCCTAGCAATAACTAAATATGTGCAGGCTTTTTCGTTTTTTTTGTAATTTAAAATCAACCTTTCAGATAAAGGGTCCATTTTATTGGTTCCTTCAAAAGAACTCACAACGTTTTGTGATTGGTTTCAGAGTATTTAGTATGACTAAACTATTACCACTGTTGTGCTTTGTGCTAGTAATTTAATTTGTGTTGCTAAAATATACCTCTTTCAACTTAAGTTCTGCCTAAGGAAAGTGTTATGGAGAACTGTATGAAAATAAGGGAAAAAAGAAAGAAAATACTCAGGTTAGGGAAGGAGTGAAGAACAGGGAAGAGAGAGAGGGAAGCCCTAAAATGAAAGGCTATGGGGCAGTGTGTTGCCAAAAATAAAAGTCAGATGAAATGAGAAATGCTACTGCAATGCACAGAGTGTAGTGGAAAAGAAATGGAAGCAGCCTTACCAACAGGAATGTTTGGCTGGTATGGCCCAATCCTAAATTCATCCGGAACAAGCGGTTTCTCTTGGACATTCTTGGTTTCCTGCTCATCCTGGGGGTCTGTGTTTTCCTGGGCACTTTTCTCAGTGTCCTGTGTTGCTGTGGCATCAGAAGTTTCAGCAGGTTCAGTCACATTGTCTTCGGTTTTCGTTCCGTTTTCTAACGTTTCGCTCTCCTGCTCTGGCTCCTCAATCTTGTCTACCTTGATCTCTGCCAGACTATCCTCGTTCTTGACGCCAGCCTTCACTGCCAAGCCTGACTTGCGGAGTTTCTGGTGATCCGAGTCCTCCTCATCACCCACCTCATCCAGGGTCACAAAGCCCTCCATGCTCCGTGGGAAGCCGCCCACGTAGCGCTGTTGGGAAAATGGGGTCCTTAGGTCAGCTTATGCTTAATGTTTCCCTCAGACTCTCTTAAATTTCAGAGGAGAAACATCTTCTCCAAATTCCCTGGAAAAATGCTCAAGTTCTTCCTTCAAGACCTGCCTCCTCATTCATCTGTTACTCAAACACGCAGAGGTGTAACAAAGCTCTTTTTGTACCCCACTGTCCCAGAAACATTTCAGAATAATTTATTTTTTGGCACCGTAAGAGGCCACTGTTTCATCCTATCAGTATGTGATTTCAACATAATAGAGCAAAAAGATACCAAAATTCTCGAGCTGAAAGTCCTTTTAGTGTATTTTAATTTAAAGTGAATGTAATTTTGTAATGCAGAAGTTTTGTTTCTATTTGAGACAGTCCCACAAGATCCTCAAATTCTTGCCTGAATAGAAGCTAAAACCTTACCAGAACTATTCTGTGCCCACTAATGGTATGAAGGTTCGTTTAAAAAAAAATAAAAATTAAAAGCTCTTTTTCAACCAGCTTAAGAGTGCCCACAATAAAAAAACCCAACCAAACAAAACCCAATCGAAACCCCACCAACCACCGAAACTGTGGAGGCCTCTTAAAATCCAGGTTCATTAAGAGTGACTGACTAAATTCTGAATTTTTGGAAACATTTCTGCTGATACGGAGACATCACTATTCCACATGCTTAACAGCACTCACGAGTAGGACCAAAAGAGCATTAACTTTGTGGATACAGGTTTGCAAGGAAGCAAGCTTGGCTTTGAGGCAGTTTATCAGAGCAGGCACCCAGAGACTAAGAAAGAAGGAAACAGTAATGCCATCTGCACTGCAAGCATTACTCCTGCCACCATGTAATTAGCTTCCTGACAGAAGGATCCCTCAAAACTGAAATCCATGCACACTTCATTCATTAATAAGGAACAGACCTTACTTTCTTGCCCAAACAACATTCCAAGTCAATAAATTTACTAAAACTTCACATGCTCCTCCACAGAACTGAGTATGATTAACCAAGCAGCTTGGAGGACGTAAAAGCCACGAGAGTGTGGGATCATCTGGTGAGAAAAAGGGAATTCACAGCAAGGAGCCTGTGACTGAAGACATCCCGAGCCAAAGACTTTCTTTCTCCAATGGGGAAGGGGCCCCAGCTCACCACAAATGGCCTGGCCCACCTCTCGGGCTCAGTGCACACAGCTCTAGATTAGCCTCAAGTCCCCAGTACGGCATTTTCTGAACGTCACTGCTGTGCTCTGTGCTCAAGGCAACTGCAGCCAGTGTCCTGAGAAACTACTCAGGAGCAAACAGCTCCTGGCTGCTCAGTGTTAATCAAAAAAAGGGGTGAAGAGAAAGACAAGGAAACCCCCAGGAGATGACAAGGGTAGAGCCTTACAAGGTAAAGGTTTCTGACAAAACAGAATCAGGGATTCATAACTGATTCCATATGGGATCTTTCACTTCCTTCACAGGAGCTTTAACACCTGTTTCTCCTCAGAGAGGTGTTTTTAAAGACTCACAGAATTAGCTCTGCAATACAATATCCGTGGTGAGCTGCCTAAGTCAGACTGGGCTTCCCCCACCTAGTACCTCACTGTATCATTTACCTTCTTAAGCTTTTTCTTGGCTGCTGGAGTGGCTGCAGCGTTCCCTTCAGTTTTTACTGTCACGTCATCAGGGGTCTCCTTTTTTTCTTCAGTAGCCACATCGGCTAAATTGGCAACATCTGCATCCTCTCCTGCTGAGCTGCCGCTTTCTAAAAGTGCTGCTGCCTCCTCCTCATCCACCAGCAGCTCATCTTCGGATTCCAGGAGTAAACTGGGCTCGTCTTGCTCTGCCTGCTCCCCACTCTTGGCACCTGCGGGCTCAGCAGGATCCTCTTGTTTCTCCTCTTTCACTTTTTCTTCTGCAGTGCCACTTTCGGGTTTCTGAGCAGCTTCTGTTTTGGACTTCTTATCACTGGGAGAATCTTTGCTGTCTGGAGAATATGTTCTCTTTCTGCAAAGAACAAAGAATGCTTGTTGCTTGTAAACCTGGAGAAAGCCCAGAGATTAGTTAAAAAAAAAAAAAAAAAGAAAAAAAGGTATTTCTCTAGACAAGCCTGAAAAATATTGTATTTCAGTTCAGGAAATGAAAGGCTGAGGGAAACCATGAAGAACACCATTCTTCAAACATACAAAAGGTTGCTGCAAGGAGAAATTATCCTTACAAGACAGGACAACTGCTCATGGGTTTAAATTGCAGGAAGGCAAGGCTAATTAGGGACTGGAAAGGATTTCCTGAGGAGCCTGAAGAGGCTGTGAAATGTCCATCATTAGAGGAAGAAGGTGGGCAGCATCATCTCCGGGCACAACAAACAATCTGATCTCAAAGTTCATCCAATTCTTTTGTGTCCTTTCAATACTCTGAATAAGGTGTTTTTGTTTCTTTTAAACAACATTATGCTTTAACAACAGGAAATTACCTAGTTTTATCCTTTTTCAGCAGCTCCACGCCTTTGTTGGGAATCTAAAATAAAGTTAAAGAACTTAGTGAGTCACAGCAGAGTATGATTTACACAACTGTTGCAGCAAAAATTCAGACCAGAAGCACAACGCAGCAAAGTGCTCCCGGTTACATTAACCCCAAAGAACTCTTGTACTGTGACCACCTACCAAGCCATTAGTAAACTCCTATGTCAGACAGCACCTGACCAACCTAGAAATACCTTGCCTTTACTCACAGTAATTGTCAGTTATTCAATACAAAACAAATGGGATATCATGCTCCAGAAAACTCACAAACAATTCCTCTTTTTTAGGTACTGATACAACATGGTGCAGGCAACTGGCACAGATCAGTCTTAATCCATTTTCTCCCTATCATTAGTGGGAAACCTTCAGCAGACTCCCACCACTTCACTTATTTATGAGTTACTGAACAGGAAATGTCACTTGTGGGCAGTAACACAGAAATCTCCTCGATGCATTGATAAGGTATTTCAATTTGCTGCTGAGTGTTCGTTTTCGTGCATCATCACGTGCAACAGTAAGATTTCTTCATGCTCCACAGCAGAAAAAGCTGTTTTCAAGAGAGAGCTTGACAGTTCAGATTTCTCCTGCTTTTCTACCTGGTGTACCAATCTGATGGAAAAAGTCTTAAAATTGCAGGAGAATTACCCTGGCATTATGTAAGAAAAGGCCCTCAGGCAGCCTTTCCCTCCTTTTTATGACTGTACATGCAGAGGTGCAGTTCTGATGTATCATAACTCTTCACAAAGATTATTCATTTTCAGAGGAGGGGGAGAAAAAAACCCCACCGAATTACTGAGTGTTCTAAACGGAGCCATTTTAATTAAATTCTACACCATTTACTCTAAAATCTGTATTCTAGTAGTTGTTTGGGTTTTGTTTAATCTGAGAGGAACATCTTTAACTTCGCTCTAGGCCTCTTAACACCACTCTTGTGCCAAGTAACTGCACTTGAGGAGCCAGGAAATATTAAATCAAACCCCTCCATTTTACAAGCACCAGTGAATCCTCAGTAAGTGATGACTGTCTCCTACTTCACTTTACACCTTCAGATGCAATTAAAAAACTAAAAGCACTCCTACCCTTAACACCAGCTTCTTGTATTTTTCAGATAAATCCGCCTTCACACATCTGCCTTGGAACCAAAGCGCTTTCTTGGCACAATGCTCCACCATGGCCAAAGCATCTTCTCTGGTCTCCATCTCAATGAAAGCCTGAAAAGATTAAAACACACATTAAAAGGACTATAAAACACACAACACTTTTGCAGGCAAAGCTACTGAACTTAAAACACAGCATTTCCAAATGCTGGAGCAAAATTAAAAAGTTCAGCTTTATCTGTCCTCTCCAGATACTTTAAAATTTATCCCAGTGCACCCCACCTCTTCAATTCAGTAACATCTGCCCTACAGTCAGTTCTGAAATTAAGCAGACATTTAAATAATCTGCCAAAAATATCACCAGAAAATAAAATACGATTTAAATAAAAACAAACATCTGGACAGCAAAATTCTTATTTAGTGCTTAGGTACCTGGAAATTCCAGGGGAGTGGAAAAACTACCCTGGTATTTTATTTTTGGTTTTTCAGAGAAGCTGAAACAAAAAGGCAGCAACAGCTTTGGGGGGAGTTCCTCCTGGGAACAAACCTATGGAACAATAAGGTTGCTGAGCAAGATTTAAACAGCTCCATGGACTGGAGTATCCTTGGCAGAAAGCTGAAACCTGTTTCTGCACCCAGCTTAGACAGCAAGGCTTTTCATTCTGCCAGTGAAATAAGGTCAGGGAGTTCTTCCTAGGGGTCACACAAAAGATTCTAGTAATTTTTCACTTCACAAGTGTGGCATTGAGGGATTCAGTCACTCATCTCTTTGAAAAAGCAGTGGAATTTCCTATTTAACTCAAGGGAGCAACAAGCTGGGCCAGTAAAGCTTAAAAAAAATTACGACTAAATAATTTAACCTTCTGTGTATTTAAAGAAATCATGTCCATGCACACCCAAAACATTTTACTATAAACATGCAATGTGCTGTCTTCAAACCTTTCTTTCTCAAGCTAGAGAACCACAGCAGGACTGCTTTTGTTTAGTTTTAACGAGTGAAAAATAAAGGGTAAATGAAAGAAACATGTAATAGTGGAATATATTTGTTAAAGTTTCATAGGTAATGTTTTTTCAGCCCTAAGAAAACAGTCCCAAGGCTCCAAGACATCTGCATAACCCAATAATTAAGCCTCAATGCCAAAACATCTTTTGTCCAGCTGAGGCCTGTGCCTGTTTTTAAAGCAGCTCATGTTACAGGGACATTTCCCAGGAAGCTCCACAGCAAACCCCCACCCACCCAGAACCCAGATCATTTCCACACCTCTGCTGGAGCAGAACGTCTGCACATGCACCAATTCATGGCATGTCATTCCTTCCCAGGTAAACACTCCCAGTTTCAAACCCTCACACTTGTGGTTCTAGGGCAGTTACCTGGCTTTTCATCCTCATGAGGATGTAGTTCTTGATCTTGCCATAGGGCTCAGCCAGTTTGAGCACTGCGTTGTCAGAGTACCCCGAGTGAGGCAAGTTGCTCAGGTGAATCACACGACCAAGTTCTGGCTTTGGTGGCTCGGTCTTTTGGTCAGGTTTACCCTCAGGTTTCTGAAATTAAAAGGGAATGACATTTTTTGAAGACACAGCACACAAAGTATACATGGGGTGACTGCCCCTTGATTAAGGTGATCCAGCTCAGAAGCACAGAAATTAGGAACAACTTAAATGCAACAGCCTCACAAACACTGACTGCCCCAGATTTAAATAAGGCAATGCTAAAAATAAGCAGGAGCGTTTTACCTTTATTCTCTTGTATTTCTGTGACAAGTGGACTCTGACTGGTTTACCAAACACCAGGGCAGGTGTTGTTGAATAGTATTCAACTGCAGCCTGGGCATCTTCAGTGGTTGACATCTCAATAAATGCCTGAAATAGTACAAAATAATAAGCTCTGTTCCTTCAGGAATCACTGTTTTTGTTTCAAACATCAAGCCCTTCATTGCTTTCTTGTCAAAACAGCTGCATCAAAATGAAAAATGCTTTTAGATTTACAACATGAACTGACCTGTAGAACTTGGCATGAATTTCACATACTTTATTTAGGTGCACAAACAGAACTATTTGGTTTGTTTACATTCCACCTAGATTTGGATTCAGAACGTTAAATTGCTTCCTGCTTTTTCTCTTCTATGATATTGGCTTTTTCCACACTTCAAAATATTAACACACTGTGTAATACAAATTGAGACCAAGTAGTTTTCAGATAATATTAAAACAAGAACAGAATTTGTTGATGAGAAAGCTACGAACAACCAGCAAGAAGGATGTTTCAGTATCTAGGTGAAAATGCAGTAGTACAGCATTTCTGAAACCATGCTCTTTCCCTCCTCCGAGACCTTGGTGTGCCATCTCACCTTTGCCAGCTCAAAGCTCAGGCAGTAACAGCCCCCAGCCAGCCCCCCCAGCAGTGCTGCAGGGCCCACCTTACCTCATTGATTTTGTTCAGAATCAGGTGATTTGTAATTATTCCAAAGGGTTCAACGAGTTGAAGCAGCTGATATCTCAAGTTCTTTCCCCTCTGGAAATCCATGATGTGCACAACTCTGCTTGTTTCCTGTTGAAGGCAAAGCATGTGAACACAGCATGAAAAAAACCATGTGTACCAGCAAACCTAAAGAGTCTGTCAGGGCTCTGCTTGATTTGTATATTTTTAAAAAAAATTTTAAACCTTCAGTAGTAACCAAAACAATATGCACACAGAAAAGGCCCAGAACTGCCCCGACCTTCATAGGAGAATGTTTAAGAAAGTTCTGTAGAATTTTGGACTAAGTATTTTGCAGAGTCCTTGGCACAACAAACCCTCGATGTTATGTCACAGTTTCAGTATTTCCATACAAATCTTAGAATCTCACTTCTAAAGACAATCATTTAATAAAAAAAAAAAAATCTTAAGAAAGCAAAGAAAAATTACATAACCAAATGGGGGGGAAAAAATAGTGGATTTTTAATACTAACCACTCTGCCCTTCTGCATGTGCCTCGGTCCTTGCATATTTCCATTTCCAGCTCCTTTAATAAATTAGAAGGAACAAGCTCAGTTCAACCTGTAAAACTGGGATTAACGTGTCTCATCACAAGTTCTTAAAAGAAGTAAGTCACTTTCAATACCAAACCAGAATGACATCAAGTTTTAAAATTATTTCATTACAGTTTGAAAAGACTTTTAATTTATTTCAGAGCTCTTGAACCAGGGGTTCTCCTTCCTGCTCCTCCTGTTCACTTTAAGACTAGAGAAAGAACTGCACTTCCAGCTGCATAGAAACAGCAGAGAATAAGTAAAGCTCAGTGAAAAAGAAAACTCTCCTGTTTTAGAATGAGATTTGCCACAGCAAAACATGGGAGGATATGAGATTTTTTTTAAGACACCTTTTTTACAATAGAGGGTTTAGGTTCTAAAACATGACAATTGTATCATAATGCCCATTTTGCTATGAAACACCTGAAAAAAGCCTTTCTGAGAGTTTTGCTCATAGCCAAGTTGGAGATGTTTTAAAAATAAATGGTATTATTTTAATTAAGTATGAATGCATCTTTCATCTAAAAAATCCTATAGAGTGTCTGAAATACTTGTACTCTGCCAGGACACACAGGTGTATTCATTAGTTTTGCTCTTTTACTCATTCAAACTATTTAAGAGGCTGGAAGTAGAAACATCAGGCCCTTCCTGGAGGAAGAAGCATCATCTATCTTCCCATTTCTCAGTTGCTGTTCACATTTTTTTCTCAAATTCATTTGAAATTAGGGGGAAAAGCTACTCAGGATATTGAATTCTTACAAGTTTCATCCAGAAAACTCCAGCAACATGAAGCTACTTGCAAGACAGACACAAAAACCTTCCAGACCGTAAACATCCAAGTTCAAAACGTGTAGATTAATCACAGTTAAAAATCACCAGCCGTAAGAATGAATGTGTTATTAACAGAGTACCAGTCTTTGGCCAGGGAGGGACTAAGGTATTTCAGTTCTACTGCTCAGAAAAGTGTTCTCTTTTCTTGTTTTAAAACATTGGTAACAAATTAAAACAAGAAGAAAAAAAACCTGCCAAGAAGTTAAGCCTTGTAAAAGTAGGTGCTTATCAAGGTTACCTCTGGGCCCAACAGGGGGTCCTCCAAGGTGGAATGGAGGTGGTGGTGGTCCCAGAATTCCTGGTGCAGGGTTTGTGGATTGCTGCAACATAAAGGGATCACCCCTACAAAGAGGGGAAAACACACTGTAATTTTAAACCAGAAAACTGTGCAGCTTTCATTCTCAAAAGCCCCTAAATTTCTGCAAAGCTTCTATGTAGACAACTATAGCTACTTTTACTGTCACTCTTTAGCTGAAAACAGAGGAATCCATTTGGTGTGTTGCTTCACATAAACTGTTAAGAACATCCTCTGCTACAAATAAAAAATTACAAATACTTCAAAGTTCATTACTACTTACATTCCATGTCCTGAATCACTGTCAGGATTCCATTCTGGGTATCTTAAAAGAAACAAAATTAAAAGAAAATATAAGAAAAACAATATCCTTTACCTATGCTACACTTTTCACCGAAGCTGTGACACCTGAAGCTGTAACACAGCTGAAACACAGGGCAACACTCTGGGCCCACTGCAAGAGCCACGAACAGCACTGACACGCTCCCTACACTGGCTGCAGAGTGTCTGCCAAGTTGTATTTCAAATTGCATTATTTGCATCACAAAAACATAGAAGTTGGTATCAGTGACTACAGTTACAACAGATTCTCTACTGTCAAGGTGCAGCTCTAAAATGTTACATATATATCAGCAGGATTTCAAGGTTATGAACCAAGATCATCTTCTGTCCTTAAGATGCTCTCAAGTTAGTTTTATTCCCTACAATGCACAGTATGTTTTCTAAATTTGTGAGCATAATTGACCATTATTTAGAATCGGAGAATATCCTGAGCTGGAAGAGACCCACAAGGACCACAGAGTCCAACTCCTGGCCCTGCACAGACACCCCAGCAATCCCACCATGTGCCTGAGCATTGTCCAAACACTCCCTGAGCTCTGGCAGGCTCAGGGCCATGGCCAGGCTGATCCCTTGAGCCCCATTTACTGTAGCTCCAGTTCATACATTTCGAGCAGCAGCTGACAGCGGCGGCTGTGAGTCGCTCCATTGATGTGGTGGTTCCACTCCTGCAGTAAAGTAAATAACCCACAGTTAACAGCCACATATGGCAAGGCATTCTAACAACATCATGTCGTACAGCACAGTATCTTCTCCTCTAAGCTGCAGTACTGCAGATACACAGATAATGAAATCTTTCTGTAGTGTTTGGAAGAGACTGACACTGGACCTGCCTCTGCCCTCCTAAGCCAGGGAAAAAGTGTGTGCTGGGACCTGGGCTTGCTCCTGCCTCAGAGTGCAAAGCTCCCTGTAACTGCTGCAGCACAGGCACAGACTGCCCTGCCAGCCTTTGGAACTGGAGGCTGTGTTTGTCTTGAGGCATTTCAGAATTTCCTCCACTCTCTCTGCTTCATTCCTCAGACTTTTACAGACTAATGTGAACCAAATATTCACATTTTTAGAACCATAAAGAGGCCAACAAATCGCAAGGAATTCAGAAAGGAAAGACTAAAAGCAATGAAAGTGCACAGCTAGGACAAACTACAAGTATACAGGTGAAATATAAAAATATGTGACCTTTTGAGAGGACTAAAGGTCTAAAGGTACAAAGGAGGAATAATGGAATTAAACCAAATAATCCTGGTAAAACTTCTCGGGTTCTGGCTTGAGCATTACAAAGAATGAGGGATTTCTACCATTTTCTGTAGACTGTTTTCCAGTTCTGCAGCTTCCTGCTGCCTTAGATAAACAGGCTTATTTTGGAAATTCTGATTACTACCTCCTTCTCCAGTTTACCACAGTGGTTATACTGTTACCACATACTGGACTTCACAGGCTAATCACAACTGAAAAGCTGCTTTTTCCATTTTTGATAACTTAAGAATTAAAAGAAGAGGGTTTAGATACTCTGATTACCAAGGGAGTTATTTATTTCAGTGCCTGATGTCCCTATCTTTAACAGCACTAGTCTGTGCTTTATTCACATTCGTCAAGTGAGTGAACTTTTGGAGTTTCCCTTCTGCACATCTGGGAGCCCCACTGATGGCTAATCAGTGAGCAAAGGGACCAGCAGGGACACACAGGGCAGGTCTGGATGACAGGAGGGCAATTCCAGAATTTTTGGGGCAGTTTATCAACTGAAGGTTTTCTCTTATCAGCCACATTTTCAACTAAAAACACTTAAACTGCACTGGAATTGCTTCAGGTACCTCTATTTACATGTCTGTTTCTGCTCAGCACTCACAAAGAACTTTTGCCTAATCCCTCATTTTTCCTGATTTTTGGTTTCTGCCACACTACAACCATCCTTCTGGATACAGTGAGACATTCCCCAGGCTTACTGTAGTGTTTCCGTGTTAAATGCCCACCCTGCACTTCCACAAAGGAGAAAAACCTGGATTTAAAGTCTCCCATGAAATGCTGCAATATTACTCAATAATAACATGGAGCAAGATGAAACCTTCAGCCATTTTATCAAGATGGAAAATGAGAGCACCACTTTTTCTTGTTAACTGCACAAGATGCTCTGCAGCTATAAATAAGTAGGCTGGCAATTAGGATAAAAAAATCGCACCAAAACCCCTAAATGTATGTAACATTCAGTACGAGGTTTCTTCAGTTCAACACTCACTAAGTGTTAGAATTGTACTCTAGAAAACAGGCCTTTCGGCACCAAAACCCCTCTAAATTTGGGTGCAGTCAGTAAAACTTCAATGGCTGATTCTACCAGACATAACGTGCTTTGGATCTGTCTTAACGCATAATTTAAAATTATTCTAGACTGACACAGAAGCTGTCTGCAAATTAGAGGCAAAGTCTGGGAGATCTAATTCTCATTACACTTCAAATGATTTTAAATTGGCAAAAAAGGGAGCTCTGACATATAACTCTGGATTTGTCTTTTCTTCCAAGAAACATGATGGCTCATCTACATTAACTTTTTATGAAACAATTCTTAATCTGGATTCCCTTTACTGCCTGCCCCCAGCCAGAAATGTCTCTTCTCCAAGGTTTTGGGGCACCAGGTATTTATATTTACACTCATTAACATGAATGCCCCACATTAAGGTAGAGAAAACCTAAACTGAGTTTCTTAAAACCTAGATTACCCTTTGCCTCAGCCAATGCCAGTGAGAGGACACACTGTTCCTCAGGAAATTAGGCCAAACTTGTGCACCTAATTTTAGCCAGCCCTCTATTAGGGCCACAGCCAGGCTTTCCCTGTGAGATGTACCACGGGTTCAAGTGTTTAACCTCCAAATTCATCTCTTCATGTTCCCTCAGCCTCTGTCTGGCAGGGAAAAGAAACCTTCCACATCCAACACCTTGTTCCTTGATAAAGGGATCAGGATCGACAAAAGACCTCAAGTATTTGGGGCACAATTTACTTCACAGACAGAAAACAAACTGGGTCTTAAAATACATACACAGCAAATTAAAGAAGCAATTAAGAACATCACTAAAATAAAAAAGAGGACTAGACTGCCAGCTTAAGTTACAGTAAAGGTGTTTAACCTCTTGTTCAGGTTTAAAATACATTGCTTTATCAGAAGGTTTTAAAAATCTACAATATTTTTACTTGGAGATGGGGAAAATGAGATTTTGATACTGCAGTAATAAATTTACAGTGTCCCAGCTAAGAAAAGAATTCCCTTTCTGCTTTCCCTAAATTTTGTTTCAGATCAGATTACTTTGCAAGTTAAGTCTGACTTTATTCAATTTCATGGGAGACACGGAATAAGGAATTCTGTAACAGTTAGGTATGCAAAGCAGAGGAAAGAAGGAGAGAAAGAGAAAAATTCTTGTGGTGATATGATTTCTGAAATTAGAAACAAAGCCCAAGCTTGGGTCATAAGAAACAGATGATCCAACCTCAAATATTTTATGGTGTACTAGCAGTTTAAGTCAAAGTATATTCCTTAAAAAAAAAAAAAAAAGGTTCTACATGTTCCAGAAGAGGTCAGACACAAGTTATGCTGTTAAAAGAATGTGGTATTTCTCATACCTGGACAGCTATTCCAGTGTGGAACCTTTCAACAGATCTGCACTCCAAAGCACACTAAGAACCACGAGTCTTTAAAATAAGGAGCTAAAAAGACCCCTACTTACAGGATTACTGGTTGCCATCGTCAAGGGCCTCAGAAGTTTTTGTTTTCAATCTAACCCAGTGAAGTCCTTTTACAGAACTGAGCATGACAGCTAAACTGTTAACACTTAAACCTTGTGTGAAAATAAACAGCAAATACACGAGACAAGAAACCCGGATTACTGCGATTATTTTATATAAAAAGTCATTAAAGCAACACAAGTTCATAAACTGTCAGATCAGCTGGAGCCATACAGCATGTGCTGTAAAATTGGTTTGATCCTTTCCTTGCAGGGACAGAATAATTCTCCCGTTTCAAAAAGATCAGATGTATAGAAGCAGCACTTATTGAGAGGTAACTGTAAAGAAATGGTTAGTTAACAGCAATTCCACAATGTATCAATTTTACAGTAACAACATGTATAATGTTTTCAACTGAAGGCCTTCAAGTTAACTAGCCACTAATTGTGACAAGAGGGGCACTGTATTAGCCAATTAAATTGCCTAGTACACTGAAAATCAGTAAGATGAGTAACATTGGAAAAGCTGAAAGTGAGAAGGCTCTGAAAATAACGTCTGAATATAAACAGGCCATTTTGAGCAACCTGCTCCCTTTGCAGAGTGGGACTAGTCATGGATAACTAAGAGGGAAGTCTCAGCATCACCGAACACACCCAAAGATCCACTCCACTTGTGAGCCAAGTAAAGAACACTACTAGGAACACAGAGCAGGATACTGCAACAGCAGACTGATTGCTCGCAGAGTCTACAGGGATAGATGCAACATGTGACAATAAAAAGTGAGTCTGAAGTGTTCTAAGAAAGTTGTGAAAAAAGGAGAAAAATGACAAATTTCAGCCATAGTATGAGACAGAGTGTTAAAGTGAAATTAAAAAGGCAAGAATGAGCTAATCTAAAACGTGGTTTTTACTTTTGCAAGTAAGTTCCAGGGCTCTACATTAACTCTTTCCCTTTGGACAGGGAAAAGGAGAACTGTGCAAGAATGCATCTTAACTACATATAAATCAGCAATCAAGACAGATGTGGAGGAGAGCTGAAACTAGCTTCCAGAATGGCACAGTAGATACACTGCAAAAAACCCCCAAACCAACAGAAAAATAACAGAACCCACCCCAAAACTGCTTGAATGCCAGATGTTTGTGGTTAAGAGAATATGTAGATGTAAAATATAAATAAGATATCCCAGTAGATGATAGCTATTTGACTTGAAGTTAAGCAATCTGGGCAAACAAAATACATTAATGTAAAGCCCTGGTTTACAAAGTTTGTTAACAATTACCTTGCATATAAACCAAGTGACTTTTTCACTCTCAAACCAACTTTCAGATCATTTCAAAAGCAACCAGGCTATAGAAATCATTAAAGAAATAGGTAAAAACAGAACAGATACTACAACGTAAAAGAAAATAGAAGTATCTGGTGCGTAACTCACCTTATTAGAATGAACTGGCATATCACATATAGAGCACAGATGGGGATAACCCTTCGGTAAGAATCCATGGAAGTCTTCAATATTGCTATTTGGAGGAGCACCTCTCTTTTTCTCAAAGAGAGATCTCTCGGGACCAGGACCACGACCCATTCTGTCATACTCACTGTCAAATTTATGATAGTTATGCGAAGTCTCACCATAAAAAGATTCATCCCTACACCTTTCTCCATCTCTCAATCTGTCATCTTCATAATCCATTCTGTCATAATAACCAGATTCTTGAGAACGACTTCCATGGTCATAGTCAACCACTGGGTTGAGACTAGGACCACGATCATCAAAGCTATCTCTTCTAAAATGCCTTTTTTCTTCCCAATCATCCCTAGGTACTCTGTACGGTGGTTCCCGTGTGGATGATCTGCCATCTCTACCATAACCTTCTTCAGCTCTCCTCCTTTTAAGTTGTAGAAGGATCTGAGGCAAGTTTTCAGGAGTAATCTTGTCCTCGGGATAGCGACTCAGTTCATCTAAGTCTCTAGTAGACAGACCAAAGCTGGCCAAAATGTTAGTGGCCTGGTCTGCGTCTCCACGGTGCTGAGAAGACAAAGGGAGCGGACCTCTACTTCCAATGTTAAATATAGACTGCAAATTATGGGAAGAGGTACTACCAGAAGACAGTGCACTATGAGATCCTTGTTGGTTCAATGAAGAACTCATTCCAAGATTCATTAAGCTAGCAAGGCGTGCAGTACCCTGGTTCATCCTTCCAAGAGATGCTGGCATATTTAAAGACTGGGTAGCAGCAGCAAGAAGGCCTATTCCTGCAGAGAGGTCACGGCCATGACCTTGTGAATCCCTACTCAGAGATGACTGCTGGAATGACTTGGACATTGTAGAACTAGAGCGTGTCTACTTTATGAATAAAAAAAGTTTCTTTTTTATTTTTTTAGGTTTTTTTTAGTTTTTTTTTTAAGATGGCTGCAAAGAGAGCTCACACTAAAAAGCTAGGCAAACTTCACTTCAAAAACGGTAACGCCAAGAAAGAGGATCAATAATGACTGCAGATCTTCTTCAAGCTGAGAAACACCAGACAATTCTGTAGAAAAACAAGCAGTTTTAGTCATAAATCCCTTTAAACAGATGCAGTTTTAAACTTATGCATCATGTTGATCTAAAAAACATTAGAGATCTCAATCTTACAAGGCTTTTATCACATAACAGATTCAAGAGGTACCCAGAGCCTACATATATTATTGCAGATAAAAATACAGCAGTGTTTCCTATACATACTTCTCTTCTTCCACAAAAAGCTACTTTCATCCTGAAGAAAAGTGAATTTCAGAAGTTGGTGATGTCTGAAAGCATCGGTAAAGTTTACTGACATGTAAGCCTTGATCTCTGGTTAATGGTTTTGTTCATACCCTACATTACTGTACTGTGTCTGTGAGAAGACCACAAAAAACTTAAGCCCATAGAATCCAAGATGACTTTGGCATATAACACATATTTGAAAATGAAACCTGTACCACCATAGAACAGGACGAAAGGAAGTTAAAGTAACTGAAGTTTGGGTAAAAAGTTTCTGCTATAAGATCTGTAAATAAGACCAAACATAATATTCAACCTTTATGCAGCAAAATTCCAATTACTGATGTGAAGACAGATGCGAACAAGAAAAACAAGTTTTACATTTTGCAAGAAGTAAACAAGACCTCTTGTTCCAATTGCAGTTACACTACTAACAGCATTTCAGAAGTGATTCTTTACTCTGATTACATCGCAGCTGTGACATCATCTGTACTCTCAGACCTCAAGCTAAACAAGGTCAGGCTTAGTGCTGGGATGGGAGACCCAAGGAAAACCCTGCTCCTACAGGAAAAGACCCCAAGTGAGTCAGGAGATGGCACGTCTTCCCAGCCAGTCCTGTGGGACAGCATGGCCCTGTCTCATACCAGCACTGCCCAGCCTGGGCCTGACACCGTGACCACATGTGGGAGTTAAAGATCCTACAGCACTGCTCACAAGAGAGGGATCTGCCTCTTGTCCCACTAAAATACTAACCTAGTATTCAAATATTTGGTTCAACTGGATTTACTTGAAGTTTTAACTAAACACTCTACCAATATCTACAGTGTAATTTTTGATGCAAGGGATATATTTCATAAAATGTTCTTTCTTTTTTGTGCAGAGCAGACATAAGCTGTAACTTCTCCCCCATCCTCCCCCAGCCTGGGGACAGACACACAAAGTTTAAAGCAATACAGTACATGTGAGAACATTCCACCAGGAATTCACTGCTCTTGGGTCCCCGACGCCAGAAAGCCCCTTCCCAATCTCCGCCGAGCAGTTCTGCTTCTCCAGCACTGCCACTCAGGTGCGCACCAAACACATGAGCACTCAGAAAAGAAACAGGCACACACTGCACAGCTGCAAATGAAATCAGCTCCCAAGAGAACAGGCACATTTGGGGAGGAACAGAAAGGACAAAATGAAAGTAAGAACTTTTCCTTGCAGGGACCAGTTCTGCAGAAGACAATGGCTCTTGTAGTGGAAATAGAAGGAAAAAGATCAAGGTTAGGAGCAGGTCTCCATTCCCACTGCCTGTTCCAACAGTGCATCAAGTTAAAAGCACCTGGGTTTTCTTTCTCAGTACCAGCATGTTACAAAATCATGTATTTATGTAAAAAAAAATGGATTCTATGAAAAATATGTAACACACAAAACTCAGCTCCATCTTTGCAAAGTAACTCCTCTATACAATATGCTGCATACTGTTATCAGTACATCTAAGCTCATACTTCAACTATGTCTTTAAGATCCACGTATGCTGGAGTCAAGGTAAGCTTAACTGTGTGATGTTTCATTAAGAGCTTGAGAAACATGGGGATGGCAAAACAGTGTGAGGCAGAAGACAAAAAAGCACTGCAGAAAGCTTCAGAGGAGAACATAATGACACAGAAGGAGCAGACAAGGCAAATTCTAAGGGAGATGTCCCGACCAAGGGGGCCACACTGAACAGAAAGCATGTAAGAACTACATGGTAAAAATCAAGACCCTTATGAGTTCAAAAATGAGAGAAATACTAATATTCACCTGGGCACCGTGTTTTATCTTACATTCATTCAGGAATCCTCAGAGTACTTTATTACAATTTTACAAATTAATCCCTCATCCTCCTTTTTTTACACAAATTTCCTACTAGTTCATTCGCACACTAACAGAATAGTTTGAAGCCGAACTTACTGGATTCCTCATAAAAATCAGGTACTCCAAAGGGCTTTATAAGCCTGACCCTGCAGTGGTTCAGCAGATACCCCTGTGGCAGGAGACGCTCAGTGTGTCCTGCTGTTAGTGCAAGGACCCCCCGCTATTCAGGTTTCCACCAAATCAGGAAAGTTCTCCACTCTTCCAAAACACCCTTTCTCTTTGAACAGATGCTCCCTAATCCTCTTGTCACAGCTTTCCATTGGCAGTTCATTGTCTGCTGCTCTGGAGATTAGCAGGGAACAAACCTCATGGCATCCCAGCCTGGCTGGGAACCTGGTGACACATCACTGTGACCCCACACACAGGGCCCTTACAGAACCACACCGTGCTCCTGCTGCAAACACCCAGGGAAGGAGGAAGCAAAGGGAAAACTAAAAATAGGAAATATGGGCGAGAAACCAAGACAAGGACACAAAGAGGGACGATCTTACAGAGAAGCATGAAGTGGGACAGTAAGACAAGTGTATGATGAAGACAGAACACAAGCTGGCAGTCGGCGCTACTCAGGAAACTGCCCTACACCTAGTTAAGTATCTGAGTGGGGTACTTAAAAAAAACCCCACTATTTATCATCTTGCAGTGGCTGCTGTACTCCACTCCTAACCATCCCCACTCTTTAAGATCAGATGAAGACAACAAAACGAGGTGGGGGAAGGGCTCTGCAATCACACCAAAGGATGTTTAACTTCCACATGGTCAGGTCTGATGGGATTCTAAGGCAGCACTTCCTGTGCTGATCACTCCGGAAAGATTCCATGGCAGTATCTGATAGAGACAGGTTCCCATGGAGCAGGGCCAGCCTTAGAGCAAGGGTGCCATCAACTGAGTCACAGCAACAAGAGGGTAGGACTGAACAAAGCCGCCTCCAGAGCCAGACATGAGTTAGTTGAAAGTGTTATGCTAATTGTTCTCCGTGTGATTTCAGCTACACTGGGAACAGACTCAGATATAAGGTTTTCTTTAAGGTCTGTCAACAGAAATTTGGCCATATTAAGATTTGAACATATATAATATAAAGCAACCACGAAATAAGTTGAAAGTCAAAATGTCATTAGATTTCCAGACCAATGCAGACAATGAAAACAATTCATATCTACAAGTTGCAAAAGAGTTTTCTGTAAAGGCAGACAACAAAAGTTAAGAAATTTGAATCCTACAGAATACAGTGCTACTAAAAAAGGCCAAAATGAAGCTGATTTTCAAACACTATAGAAGGCTTTTTAGTGTCAAACTCATCATAAAGTCTTTTCAATAAAGTGTACAGAACTCTTGCTCAAATATTAATTTTGTCCTGAGAAGAGTTTAATTCAGTGAATTCTTGGGATACATTGACCATGCTGAACACAATAAATTTAGCTTGTTACCTTTTATGGAACACCAGTAGGCTGAAAATAAATCCCTGGCTCCCTACTCCTTCTGCCACTCGGGGTTTTAACCTGTGCATAGTTATTATAGTTTAATGTTAATCTTGTTCTTAGAACAACTCATTTTTTTACCCATTCCTCTTCCACTACAGTAAAACAACATCAAAAATGAAAAGTAACTGTTTTTACTTTCTACTCAGTTTCACTTCAAAGCATTGAATTTAATCAAATGAACTTAATTCTGGTAAAAATATGAAATCTACAAGCTGAAAAGCACACCCTGGGTTTGTAAGAACACAATACTTTGGCAGATCGTACACCCTTGGGAAAAAAGTCTCAAAGAAGTTCTACATCCATAGTCTTTGTCCTTTGAGTAAAAACCTGCATGATTTCCTTCTCCTCCCTTAGCCATTGTACCTGGTGCAATGATCCTTTCTGCCATGGAAGAATTCCTATGTTTCTTGGCAAAACTGTCTCCAGCACATCATGGCAAAAAGGGTTACTGATGGAAGAGATCTGGAATTTGGACAGGCAGCTCCCCATGCTGCTCTGAGGATTAAAGGCAGTAAAAGCAAGAACTTGCAAGGAAATTAGAAGCAGATGTTATCTAGTTGCTGAATGACCAAGTACAATAGATTTCAAATTTATGGGATTACTTCTGGACAACACAGAAAAGGCCCCTGTCTTTCCGAAGGCAAAGAAGGAATTGTCCAGCAGCCTTAGAGAAAATGCAGGTTCTCACCTATTCCAGGTTGGTTATTTAATATTGCTGTTTCACATGCAAGAAAACTCATCTTGTTCAGCCATCTTCAAAGGTCATGCCCTCAAAAACTTCAGGGGCACCTGGCACGCACTAGCTTTTTTTGGGCACAGATTAGACAGACTGTTTCAGGCACAACAACTGGAAGAGTTTCAATTCTTAGGATTATGTTTAGATTCATCCCAGTGACTTCCTTGATCAGAGTAGAACATAATAATCTGAGATCAGAAGAGACCATAACACAAGATTGCTTCAGAACAGAGAAAAGACATATTGATAAATGAGGAATTAAAATTACTAGTTTAGTAATTAAGAATCTTAAAAGAACTTACAGTTTTCAACATCTGCATGCATAAAGAACACTAAAAGAGGCTGGTTTCCTATTTCTGCTCATTATATAATTTAATAAACATCCCTCTTTTGTAAGAAGTGTACAAACAAAGTACATTTATTCCTTTACAGAAACAGAAATGAAAAAAAAAAAGTCCAAGGAAGAGTACAGAAAGAACAGTGAAAGCAAAAAAATGTGTATTTTTAGAGAGGGAAAGTAGTAACACCCAGAAACGGACAACTGATGTCACGTGTGCTGACCCATGCCACAAACAGATGATCACCTCTATGGCTTCCAGCTGTTCCTTCCTACTGTTTCCAAGCCCGCTCTGTGCCACCTTCAGAGCCTCAGCTCCGCAGTAACGACATGCACACAGGTTCCTGCACCTACAGAAAGCTCCGTGGAGCAGTTAACAGAAGGGCTCTGCCAAAACCAGGCTCTCTGTGGAATGCTGTGGGATCTCAGCCGGGAAGCTCTGACAGCACAACTGTGTGTCTGTGCCCTTGGGCACTGAGGGGATACTCGCTCTTCACTCCCATCAGGTTTGGGAAGCAACAGCCCCACGGGCACCAAAACTGACACCAACCACGGATCATACCACACTTATTTTATACAAATAAACAGATCATACAGAAAGTGATCCAAAGACAGACCAAATCAGAGTTTCTCCCTGTAGCAGAGAACTTCCCCCCCACCCCTTCCCAAAAAAACCAAACAGAACAGTTTTGTTTCTGATCTGCTAAATGATTAAAAAGCCTCCTGACTAACCAGTCTGCCCCCAGGCATTTCCAGGGCTGGGATAGAACCCAGTTCTTTCCCACTTGAAATCCTGCATGAGGTTGCAAGATGTATTTTAGCTGCAGAGAAGAATCAAGGGACTGTCCGACTGCTTTAGTGTTCAAAATAAAAAGTCTCTTGCTTAAGTTATGACTGCACAATATGGTACGTAACCATTCACAAACTAAATTAGTTCAGAAATATTGTGAGGTATTTGTTTTTGTTTTCAAGACTTATTGACTCAGAGCACTGATGGAGAAAGGAAACAACACTGAGGGCACAAAAATACACTCACTAATTAAGAAATAAACTGAATGGAAAGAATTTCTTTGCAGCTTCGCTTGCAACAGCTTCCCTCCCACATTTGCTGAGCTGCCCAGAAGCCTGTCTATAGATCACAAAATACTTTTGCATTCACCAAAACTTTCAGCAGAGCCATGTGCAAGTCACAGCACAGGGCAGCACAGAGCATTTCTTTATTTCTCACCGAATTAATGAGCATTTTATTGAAATGCAAGCCTGAATAAACCATGTGGCAGTAATAGTACAATTGTATGGAACTTCAGATTGGAGCCTGAAAGACTGACCCTTCTGCCCTCCTCCCTAACTGGCTTTTAGCTTTTATCTTCAGGAACATGGACACACATTTTAAGGACACATTTAGGAATTTCTCTGGGATTCTCTTCCCATCATTCAGTTCTGGGATGTATGTAACACCTTTTGCACAATACAGAAGTACAGACACTGGGTTACCACTGCACAAACACATGTCCACGGCTCGAGTGCCATTTAATTGTTCTGTGCAGCACAGTAATGAATCTTCTGGTGGGGTTTACCGATAGAATTCAAGACAGAAGTTCAGTTTTTCAGTAATACACTAGAAAAGTGAATATGTTCCAGTACATTTTTAAAAAATAATACATTATTTTAGTACACTGAAAACTTAAATATACTAACATATTTCAAAATACAGGAAGATTAAGTCACTGGATCAATAGATTCCTTGTTAAGTAGTATCAGAAAACATTCCCTTTTCTGCTTCTCACAAAAACTGCACAGATTGCTTTAAGGAAGTTACATTTTCAACCAGAGCTGTTTCCTACTTATCTGACTCCAGGAAGTCAGGACCACATACAGTTGAAAAAAACCTGAAGAATTTAAAGTTGAGTAAAAAGAATAAAGACTATTACATTGTTTAAACCAGTATCAGATACTTTTTTCCCAAAGGTCTGCGTTCTGGACAGAAAAAAAGCCACACGTTCAGAATCCCAAGGATGGTACAGCTTGCTTTCAACAGTGTAAACACCTCATTTATCATTTAACAAAGCAGCTCTTCAGGCTCCCAGAAAGTTCTTTCCAACTTCTGCTTATTTTCAGCATAGATGAACTTTGGATCTCATTACTTTGACTCTGGAAACAGAGTATGTACATTGAAAAACCGAACAGAAAGGGAAAAAACCATCTCCGCAGCTCGATTTGTAACCACAGTCTGAATTACATGAAAGTGAAACTGAGTAGAAAGAGGAGTTAATCGGATGCCTGCACTGTCAGGATTCTTGATGCTCAATTCATTAATTTTCAAGGCCAGATTAAGATCAAAACCTGCAGTTTTGGGCCCTAACGGAGTGGTGGTACGGAGGGAGGCGGGCACGGCGCCGCCCGCGAGGCCGCGGCCGGGGACAGCTCGGGGCGAGCTGCGGGCAGCGCGGCCGGAGCCCCGCGGAGCCGCCGTGGCGGTGGCGGCGGGGAGGGCGCTCCGGGCTTTGTTGGGCCCGGGCCGCTCGGTGGCCGAGCCGGCGGGGAGGGCGCTCGGGGCTTTGTTGGGCCCGGGCCGCTCGGTGCAGTGCCGG
>VWZG01013247.1:481558-501619 GCA_013396735.1 Grallaria varia | reverse complement strand
TGGGGGGGAGCGCTCCCCCTGCTCTCGCGAGAGTACGGCCGCGCCGTGCGCCGCCAACCCGCCGCCCGCGAGCCGCTCATTGTCCGCGCTCCCGCGGGGCACCATGGGAAGGGCCGGGGGCGGGGCGTATGCAGGCCACACCCCCTCTGCGGGAGGGGGAGGGGGGGCGGGGGCCGGCGGTTCGAGTCCTGCCTCGTGCCCCGCCGGGGTATCCGAAGAATGCGGGGTATTCTGTGATCCCCAAAGCACCGGCCCCGCTGCCCTCGGCACAGTGCTGGGGGCACCATCGCCACAACAGCTCCAGCTCCGGGCTCCCGGTGCCCGCCAGGCGCCGTGGAAGGTTCTGGTACAAACCCCGCAGCCGCTACGCGAGGCTTGGCCGCTCCTGCAGTCCGACAGTGCCACCTGGTGCCGGATGAGGAGACGTGCTGTGACACCAAAGCACTCCCACAACTGGGCAACTACGTATTGTTTGGAGCTCTTCCATAGCGAATGTCTTTCTTCCCTATTTAATTTTGCGGCTAAAGAACCGGTATCTCCATCACCGCTTCACAAAGGAGAGGGTGTGCATGTGAGTTCAAGGAAATCTCCAAGGGAAAGGAAAAACTGCCTTTTTAATTCACCACAGGCTGATTTTTCTTCCGTCTGGCTGCAGAGCACAATGAAACAATAACAAAGAAGGTATTTTAAAAAAACGGGACTGGTACGAAATGCGTGTTGAAATAATATGACAATGCTCCGAGAACAGTCACAAGAAATTCAGCTCTTAACGAGCTCAGGATAGAAAACATTTAAGTGCTCCAAAACAAGCACATAAATCTCAGTTAACAGTCCTCCTGTGCTCCAGCACTGCAGAGCAGTAAAAGCAGAGCAAATGTAAAGCAATCCAGCCACTTTTGCCCAGCAGAAGTCATATATAGATTGCAAAATGCTTGGTGCTAATAAACAGAACTATAAATCACGTTGGCATTTCCAGAGCACAAATGTGAGTCCTGCTCCATTTCCCGACTTTATTTCAATGCCAGTTTTGGACTACACGGGTTTTCTCCCAATTTCCTTTGTAGTCCTTGGATCAAGGCACTAAAGCCAGGGTGACGTGAATCATTCTGACCTTTATTTATTGTCTCTGGGCTGCAGAAGGAGCTGCACGGTGCTGACCATGATCTCCCTGCCAACACAGGGCTGCAGGGGCACCCCGAGCTCCACATCCCTGAGCCTGTGCTCACCACTGGAGAAACTTCATGACATACCTGGGTTTTTTTCTCCAGTTGTGTACAAAGCCTGGACATGGCCCAGCCCAGAACCCCGCTGTATGCCCTGGGCTGGTCCCCCAGCGTGGGCAGCAGGGCAGGGGGGGATTCTGCCCCTCTGCCCCCCAGCTCAGGTGACACCCCACCTGCAGAGCTGCCTCCAGCCCTGGCGCCAGCACAGCAAGGACATGGAGCTGCTGCAGAGTCCAGAGGAGGCACCAGGATGGGCAGAGGGATGGAGCAGCTCTGCTGGGAGGAAAGGCTGGGAGAGCTGGGAATGTTCAGCCTGGAGAAGGGAAGCTTTGGGGTCACCTAATTGTGGTCTTGCAGTGCCTGAAGGAGTCAACAAGGGCCTGGAGTCCCAGGAGAAGGGGGAGCTTACTGCCAGAAGGCAGGGTTAGATGGGATATTGAGGAGAAATTTCTCCCTGTGAGGGTGGGCAGGCCATGGCACAGGTTGCCCAGAGAAGCTATGACTGCCCTATGGAAGTGTCCAAGGCCAGGTTGGATGGGGCTTGGGGGCACCTGGGCTAGTGGAAGGAGTCCCTGCCCATGGCAGGGGGTGGAATGGATGATATTTAAAGTCCCAACCCAACCATTCCACATTTTGGGGAAAAAGTGAGACCTTGAGAGCAGTTCTGATGGGACACTCACCACTGCCCATGCTTCCTCCATCCTTTTCTCCTGCCTCCTTTGTTATAGCACAACCAGGCCTGCATTCAACAAAAATAAATATCATAGAGCTTTACTGCAGAGGCCTTTTTTTGAGGAAATAAGCCTGTCAGCATGTATTCTTTGTCCATAAAACACATGCTTCATGTGGCTGACAGAGCCCATATTCCCATTTTTGCCACTTCTGGAAACAGCAGGTCCAGCAGCAGAGCCCCTGACACAGCAAGTGTTCCTTGGCTGTCAGCAGGCACGACCCCCCACCCTGAGGGCAGAGGGCACCCAGCCCTGGGGTATCCATCTGGGAAAGGGGGAGATTGCATTGGAAACCCATGGGAAATTGCAGCTAGGATTTGTTCCTGTAGAAACAGTAAAAATTCACTAAGAAAAAGCTTTTTTTCCAATAACATTGAGTATTTTAACAAGTATTTCCATGTGCAGTATAAAAACTGTGTATTAACATCAGGATATTGAGATGGCAGAAGGGCTCATGGGTAAACAGGGATATTTAAAAACCAGGAGAGCCTGGAAAAAATTCTACACTGTAACTCATTTTCCTGAACAGGGAAGAAGCACCTGTTTGACATAAAACAGCAATACTTGGGGAACCAGCCTGATGTGGCTCTTCAACAGGATCAGTTTATGAGTTCCAGCCTCAACCACCTGAATTCCCTGTGGCTCTTGAAGCAGCACAGTGTCCCACAGCAGCCTGTGTCCACACTTCCAAGTTTTACTGGGATATAGACAGCACTTCAGCCACAGCAGCATCTATAGTAGAGTAACTGTGATGGGACCAAAGACCATTGAAACATTTCTTAAACACTAAAGTTTTAGCCTAAAACACTCCTAAGTTTGGATTATTTCACAAACACAGACCTGCAGGGAATCCCAATGGAGATCCAATCTCTCATTTCCATTTCTGAGGGAGCAATATACTCCTTTGTTCTGACTTTTGCATTTCAACACTACTTTTGTCTGAATCTCTGATGGTCATCTTGTCCCTCCCCACCAATTTCCAAGTACTTTACATATTTATCAGCCTTTTCCAGCTGTCTTTTGTGGGCTTCACCTCCTCCAGGCCCAGGGAAGGTGCTGGTGCTGCACTCTGGCCTTTCCAGTCTCCCACAAAGATTTCAATGTGACCTTCAAATTCTTGTAAGATAATGAAAACCAAACCGAGCAAGTTTAAATATAAGTAAGTTTAATCGAGGTCACTTAAAAATATATCTTAGACAAGCAGTGAGAGGGGATTAACAACTAAAGAATTGTACACATAATTCTTGTTATACCTTGCCCCAAACTACCTCTGATGTTTCAAATTCCTACATCCAGATCCTGAAAATAGATCATTTTCTTATAGTCCCATTTCAGTTGTGGGCTCCAAGTTTCCACCTTCCCATTGCCTCTCAAACAGGGATTTTCAGAGCAGCACCAACAGTTTCTTTAGTTTATTCTGACCACTCCTGCTGCACCAGCAAGCCCCACGCCATTTGCCTGTAATTAAAGAAATAGCAAAGACAATTAACAGGAAGATCTCCAAAGGCCTCAAATCCAACCCTTACGCTGAGCAGTTAATTAGCTGACCTTCATTTTTATATAAAAGATGCACATTAAGCACAATGTCTGCAACAGATTTTTCAATGTTCTGTTTGTTGTCTGCATCCAATCTAGGCTCTAACTCCACAAGTAGGAGTTACTCCACTCTCAGGCATGCAGAGCACTGCCAAAACCCAACACCACCGAGCACCAGGACGGCACCAGTGGTGCCAGGAGGACTTGGCAGCACCTTTCTCTCCCAGCAGCATAACACTGACACAGGCACCGAGCAGCCACAGGCAGCTGACTACCACTGGGAGAAACAGCTCAAAACTGAGGGGTTTGAAGGGCAGAAGGAAGCTGGAGGTACAAAGTGCAACTCTCCTCTCATCAGGGTTTTCTCCAGCAAGAAACAATTAGGTAAACATACTGCTGGATGAACCAGGTTATTATTTCCAGCCTCAGAAGCTGAGACAGGCACAACGACTTGGTCACAATCAGCAGGGGCCATTTGGTCTACTAAGAACAGCAGAACGAGAGTTTTGCCCGTGTCCCCTCGCGGACAGACCTCACCCACGTGGCTGTGTCTCCTGTGCCGGTCATCCCTTTCCGCTCCTCTCCACAGGCAGCGATGCCCTCCTGGCGATGCCTCCTTCGGCTGTCCCCGCTCAGCACAACTCGTGGGGCTCACCATGGCGGGGGTCAGCGCGGCCCCACCACGCGGGGCGCTCCCCTCACGTGTGCCCGACCCAGCCAAGGGCTGAACCCCTGCAGAACACAAGAGAAAAACCGCTAAAACACCCAGTTAAATCCGTACTCACAGAGCTCAGCAGCCGCGCCTGCCGCCTGGCAGGGAGCAAGGCACCGAACCGAGGAGGCCGAGCCATCAGTGCCGAGCGGCACCGCGGACGAACAAACACCCCCGTGCCGGGGCACCCGCAGGTAGAAACAAGTAAATTTAAAAAATGGGCTATTTTAGGTGACTTTCCCTTGGCGGAGCGCGGTGAGGGACCCCCGGGGCCGGACCCTTCTCTCGGCTCCCCTCGTGGCGGGGGAGCGCAGGGTCTTCCCTTCCCCTCACTCCAGTTCCCTCGTGGCAGAGTAAGCCCAGCGATTTCCCTTTTCCTCATTCCCTCTCCCTCATGGCGGGGTGAACCTGGGCCCTCATTCCCGGTCCTTCACGGCGGGGTGAACCCGGCGATTTCCCTTTCCCTCACGGCAGGGTGAGCCCGGCGCCTTCCCCTCCCCATTCCCTTCCCCTCATTGCTGTTACCTCATGGCGGTCTCTCATGGCGGCGGCCCGAGGGAGGCCCGGCCCGGGGTCGCGGGTCTGTCCCTCATGTTCAGGTCTCTCCCTCACGGCCGGGTTTCCCTCACGGCCGGGGGTCTCTCTCTCTCACGGCCGGCTGACTCCTCTCATGGTCCGGTCTCTCTCCCTCATGGCCGGGTCTCTCTCCCTCACGGCCGGCTCTGACTCCTCTCATGGCCCAGTCTCTCTCCCTCACGGCCGGCTCTGACTCCTCTCACGGCACAGTCTCTCTCTCATGGCCGGGTCTCTCCCACACGACCGGGTCTCTCTCCCCCATAGCCGCGGGTCTCTCCCTCCCTCATGGCAGGGTCTCTCTCCCTCATGGCCGCGCGTCTCTCCCTCCCCTCCGCTCCTCTCCCCTCGCCGCCGGCGCACCGAAGGGCCGTGCCCAGCCCGGCCCGGCCGAGGTGTCTCCGCAGGCCCCGCCTCGGCCGCTCCCGGGGCGGGGCAGAAGCCGCGGCAGGCGCGGAGTCACCGCGGGGGTGGAGGATCATCCCGTGCCCCCCCAGCCACCGGCAGGGACACCTTCCCCTGTCCCCGGGTGTCCCAGGCACCGTCCGACCCGGCCTTGGACGCTCCCAGGGATGGCGCAGCCACAGCTTCTCCGGGCACCCTGTGCCAGGGCCTGCCTGCGGCGACCAAAGAGTACTCCACAGAGGCGGACACAGCTTGGCTTTTCTTTGTGTGCAGGGCGCTACTGAAAGCCGAATCCGTTTATTCAGTGTAAGTGCTACAATAGATCATATTTGGCGGAGTGATATACTGACTACAGGGTGGGGGGAATGCAGGGGACTTTTAGTCCCACAAACAAGCATTTTTCAGACTATTCAACTTTTCACAAACCACTATTCAACATTCTGGCACCCACAAAATATCCATTCAATAAAGTTCTTAATCAGAACTAAAACAATCAGTCCTTTTGCTTCAGGACTACATCTGATCTCAGGCGCATGTGGCACTGCCTCAGTTTATCGGAGTTAACAGTTCTTCTTTCTCCCTCTTGTTCAGGCTCCAAGGTCTCTTGTTGCATTCCATTCTTATCTTCCTAGCTTATCTGCTCTTGCACCTGCCCACCCTCACAGCCAAGAATTCCTTCCCAATATCCCACCTAACCCTGCCCTCTGGCAGTAGGAAGCCATTGCCTGTGTCCTGTCCCTCCATCCCTTGTCCCAGGTCCTTCTCCAGCTCTCCTGGAGCCCCTTTAGGCACTGGAAGGGGCTCTCAGGTCTCTCTGGAGCCTTCTCTTCTCCAGGTGAACCCCCCCAGCCCTCCCAGCCTGGCTCCAGAGCAGAGGGGCTCCAGCCCTTGGAGCATCTCTGTGGCCTCCTGGACTCACTCCAGCAGCTCCATATCCTTATGTTGATCCCCAGGGCCGGGCCAGTTCGGCACGGGGGTCTCACCTGAGTAGAGCAGAGGGGCTGAATCCCCACCCCTGCTGCCCACTCCTCTTTGGGTACAGCAGTTCTTGGCCTGTGAGCTCACACCGTTGGCTCATGTCCAGCTTCCCATCCACGACAGAACCCCCAAGTCCTCTTCTGCAGGGCTGCTTTCAGTGGCTTCTTCTCCCAGCCTGTACTTGTGCCTGGGATTGCCCCCACCCAGGAGCAGAGTGATGAATCTGCTGAAAGAGAGGACGGGGCAGTGACATGGCCCTGCCCTCCCACCATCTCGGGTGTGGGTGTTGGGCACGGGCATGTGGTACTGGTGTGGTTTGTGCACAAACACCTACAGGGTGTCACCTTCGCAGTCCCGGCTGTGACAGACACCGAGACCATCAGTGCTTCTCACCAGAGCCCACGTAATGCTTGGCTGTCGGGCTGGAGGTGACCACCACGCCACAGGAAATGGGTGCAGCTGAAGTGGCACATCCACAGAACTTTTCTTCCAGAGATTTACTAAGTTTTCTTGTCCTTCCGACAGTGTTGCTCTTTCTGTTGCTCTGGGGACTGGTGGTGCGGCACAAACGTGGAGCCACAGTGTGATCAGCATGGAAGGATCACGGTACCAACCCTGCAGTGCAGAGCTGGAGGTGAGCAGTGACACAGGGCAGTCTGGAGAGGAGGTAGCAGTAAATCATCACTCTTGCTGCCACAGGAGCTCCAGGCGTTGGTGACACTGGGGCATGTCCCACCCCAGGCACACCTACTTTACTTTACAGCATTACAGCTCCATGCCAGTGCAAGTCTCTTGAGTGGATGCACTGTGCCAGAAGGCAGTGGTTACATCCTGATTGAACTCATCCTGCTAATTTACGGGAGCAAAATCACTCTGATGTGATCCCTCCTTTGTTCTGTAACTGAGCAGTCACTCGACAGGGGTTATCCAGCTTGTGGAACCTGTTGAGCTGCTTTGAACACCAGCTGCAGGGCTGTGCAGGAGCTCAGGGGAGGCTGTGTCTAGACTGGAGGAGTTCTCATGGGGACTGGCTGTGCTTTAGTTCAGTGGTAACCCCTTTAGCTAATCTGCCTTGAAACAAAGTGTCTCAGTCCCTTCTGTCCCCAGGGCAACATTTCCAGGGGAAAAGGAGGATCTGTTTAGCTGCCACCAAGCCAAGAGGAACAACAGGCCAAGCAGGTGCAGGCCTTTGTTTGAGCCATCCTCGCCATGTGCTCCAAGGCCAGCCTGCGCACACACAGGGAAATCCGTGCTGGGAAGTGAGAGGCTGGTCCTGCCATCAGGAGTCACTGAGTTCTGGTATTTGGTGTTCAGGAAGCTCTTGAAGTATCTCCCTGATCCTGCTGAAAATGTCTTATTAAAAGAGACAAAGCATATTATTTTGGGCCCCGTGCTGTGTTAATGAGTTACACAGCTTCCACATTGGAGCTGGGGTTTAAGGTCTTGGCAGAGTCAACCCCCATCCCTGCCTGTGGGCACGTGCCCTCAGCCACAGGCAGAGACTTCCAGGAACAAGATTCTGAAATGCTCTGAGTCTGCTTCTACTTGCCCTCCTCTTCCCCCCCAGACAGGTTTTACTCTGGGTAAATTGGGTGTAACTGTGAAACTGGTCCCTCACCATGTTCTCCACTGGCAGAGAAAGCACCGAGCTCCTTCCAGTGCCCAGCACCAGCCTCTGCCCCCTCAGCAGCGTGTCCTGGGTGCCTCCTGGGACAGGGCAGGATCAGGCTGTGTCGGGGAGGAACCCACCACATGGCATGGCCCGCGTGGGCACCTCCACAACCAGGAGCAATAGCTGCCTGCCTGGGGCTGAAAGCAGACACTAAGCCTCTGAAGAAGACAGGGCAGGAGTGGATGATCGCCCGAGACAAGAGACAGATCCAGCTGAGCATCATCCCTAAGCTCTGAAGAGCCTAAGCACGGGAGGAGTATGGGGGGAGGGATCCCAGCCTTTCTGGAAAGGCCATCAAATGTCTCACTGGAACACAAAGCTCAGAGGAAAAACTTCCTTTGAATGGATCCCAAGTGAGAGAGGTGCTAGTCACACTGCTCTGCCTGGAGACAGACACATGGAGCACCAAGCTGGGGTGTCCAGTGGAGAACCAAGACTCATCTCTCTCCCAGCAAGACTTGGCAGCACTACAACTCTTTTTCTGCTCATTTCAGGGCAGGGTTTTTGCTGCTGGCAGCTGTTTCTGAGCCAGCACTTTCACCTCCAGTGTCTGAAGTGGAACACATCAGGGGTGAGCAGAGAACCAGCTCACTGGCCCTCTGGTTCCTGTTAGCTGGCACTTGAGTTCAGTTTTCCCAGCTCCACAGCTCCTGTGATTCTCCGTGCCCTGTGTGTACATCTCAGCATTGAGGATATGGACACTCATAGCAGAGGTGAACCTGCTGAACCCTCCAGCTTCAGTCTGGCAAGAAAAGTACTTTTACTGCTTGGATATGGCACTGTGAACCAGAAGTCCTTCCTCTGCAGCTCATGACACAGGTGGGACTCTGTCCCTCCATGCTGAGTTGGAAAATCAGACCTCAGCACCCAAGGAAAGACACAGGTCAGATCCTTCAGCCTGGAAGAAACTGCTTTTATAGCCAGATAATTCAACTAGAAAGAGAAATGTGAATGGGATGAATAATTTGCACTCTGCCCAAGCAAGAATAGGGAGTTTTCAGTTGGAGACAAATTTGCTCTTAGCCCCTGACTTGTTGTACTGAGGTGCTGTGGTCTGTCTGTCCATCCAGACCGGAGTCACATATCATGTCCAGGATGGACATGGAGCTGTTGGAGTGAGTCGAGAGGAGGCACCAAGATGGGCAGAGGGCTGGAGCAGCTCTGCTGGGAGGAAAGGCTGGGAGAACTGGGATTGTTCAGCCTGGAGAAAAGAAGAGAAGGTTCTGGGGTGACACAATTGTGACCTTCCAGTGCCTAAAGTAGCTGACAGGAAAGATGGAGAGAGACTACTTACAAGAGGCCTGGAGTGACAGGACAAGGGGGACTGGCTTCAAACTGACAGAGGACAGAGCTGGATTGGATATTGGGAAGAAATTCTTCCCTGTGAGGGTGGGCAGGCCCTGGCACAGGTTGCCCAAAGAAGCTGTGGCTGCCCCATCCCTGGAAGTGTCCAAGGCCAGGTTGGACAGGGCTTGGAGCAACCTGGGCTGGTGGAAGGTGTCCCTGCCCATGGCAGGGGGTGGCACTGGATCAGCTTTAAGGTCCCTTCCAGCCCGTTCTGTGATTCTCTGATCGCCTCTGGCTCCTCAGAGGGGCTCTCTCCACTTCCCCACTGCCATCACAAGATGGCATTCCAGGCCTAAAAGCTGAGCTGGCTCAGCTGATGCTTGTAGGTCTTTTCCAGACTCTGGGGTGTCCCACCTCAGATGAAGCTGTGCATCTAACCCTGCCTGCTGAGCTCCTCTGCCAGGTCTCAGCCCTGACACTACCTTTTAATCACATCCCTCAATGTCAAGGCTGCACTTTAAGCACTTGGAACGAAACGCTGCAGCCGTTACTCCTGTAACCTGTGAGCCATCTAATTGCACTGAGTGCTGCCAGTCTTGGGCTTGGCAGTTAAAGGCATGCAGAGCACTTTAATCTTAACCTGCTACACCTCTGGCTCTTGCAGGGCCTTCTCTGCCCCTGAGAAGACTCTGCTAATCAGACCAAGCCATGAAGTAGTTTAAGACATGGCCAAATGGAGCCAAGGGTGAACCATGAGCAAAATGCACCTGACTCATTTTGTTACAAAGCACTGTCAAAGGTAGAACTGCCTTTTGTTTGCCTGAGAATGATTTGGGAGAGCAATGATAAGTCTTTAAATAATTTATACCTTTAAAATAATAATACAAAAAAAATCACTTGTCTTCAATATGATTTTTATAAAATAAAGGTTATTTGGAGTTAGGTGCATATGTGATATGTATCACCTCTGTGTCCCTCCTGCTACCTCTGCCATCATGGGGACACAGCCTGTCCAGCCAGGGCAGGACCCACAGCCTTGGCTTGGGATCAGTGTGGCCACCCTGGTGAGGGACTTCCAGATCACCTGGCATCCACACCCACAGGACAGGAGCCCCATTTAAGCTGAGCCCTGGGGCTTCACTCGTCCTGTGGCAGATGCTGGCCAGACCCCTTGGCTCCTGGAAGGACAGTCACACACATCATAGCCATGTCTCTGGCTGCATTTCCCAGCTGAACTTTGGATCCATGTTGTAGCGGTGCCTCCAGCCCTGTCCTTGGCTCCTCTCTGGGCTGGGGTCATTGCAAGCTGTGCCTGGGATGGTGACCCTGGTGGGACTCTGCCTGCTGATGGGGGCAGGATCTGCTGAGCTCATCTTCCCTTTGGGAGCTGCTGACCCTTCCTGCTCCCTGCTGGACCCACCGTTTCATTAGAAGAGAGTAAGTACAGAACCTGTTCACCTGTACATCCCCTGCTCCTTGGTGGCCCTCCCCAGGTCCCAGTAGGAGGAAGCTGTCCTGCTATTCAGTGGCTGTCCCAGATGAAGGCACAGGGCTGGGACAACATGAGCCTTGCTGCTCCCACATGTGAGTGGGTGCTCCAGGCTTTACCCACCACTTGCTCCCTGCAAGGAGAACCCATGATCCAACTGTCAGCTCTGGCCAAGGGCCTGCAGCCTCCCACCAGGGCTCAGCATTTGCCTGTCTGGATAGATCGGTGGCTGTGCTGTGTCCTGGGTGACAGCTCTGCCCGGCACAGCTCCCTGGGGGAGGCAGCAGGGCAGGATCTGTTCCTGAGCTGCCTTGGAGGCTGTACTGGTTGTGTCCCTCTGGGCAGCACAGGGGAAGGCTGGTTGGGCTGTTCCCTCCACTGTAGGTCTAGAGAGCAACCTCACTTGGTCCGGAGGGAAGAGCAGTTGGCAAAGATTACATAAACCCATATCAGCCTGCTGGAGGGACAGATGCACCGGCATCAAGAGCAGTGCCACTGGATGTGGCTGGGCAGGGGCATGTCCTGGGACCCTGCCTGCCTGCACAACCCTGCCTCCTGAGCTGAAACTGCTGCAGAGCAATTTTTTTCATCATTTGCTCTCTGGCAGAGCCCTGGAGCTCTGCTCCCTTCCCCTCCCATCCCTCCTCTCCTCCTGCTGAGCTCCTCCCCAGCCCAGTCTCCTTTCCTGGTTTCCTTTTACCTTTCCTATTTAACCCCTATCTTTTTGCTCCTCTCCCTCCTTCAGTGCTCCCATCCAGAAGACAGATCGTAAACCACGAGCTCTGTTACTCAATGCCTGTCATCCAACAGATCCTATGCCACTTTCTCACCGTGATAAATGTGATGTCATCCCATGGAGAGGATCCCCCGGGACACAACCCACTGCTGGGATCTGTGGCAATCCCACGGCATCAGCCCCAGGGCCAAACATCCAGGGGGGTGTAGCAGCTGCCTTGCCCTGAGCATGGGCACCACAACCTGCCCCTCTGCCCTTTAGGAATTCACATCCACAGCAAGTCCCATCAAACACCCCTGTGTCCTTCCAGTGGCCCAGCAGGTCCCTTGGCAACAAGGAAAAATGAGGGACAAGTGACCAAGGACAGGGCAAAGCCCATGCAGAGCTGGAGGGGCTGGCACAGCCAACCTGAGCTGTGCTGGAGCTCTGATGGCTCTGAATCGTACTGTGATGGTAAAGTCCAGTTACTCTGAGCACTGTTTTGCTGGTGCTACTTTAATTCTGGGGCTTTATAAGCTTTATATGAGGCTTTATATGAGCACAGCCCACACGTCCTGGGGTTGGGTGCTGGGGACAGAGGGGTGGGCACAGCAAGAAAAACACCAGCTCAGCACTTTAGAGCAGAGCTAACTGGGAACAGCTTATTCCATTAAAAAAAAAATAAAAAAAGGAAAAAAAATAATCGTTCTTAATTAGGACGGAAACCCCCAGACAGGCTTTTTTAAAGAAAAAGCCTAAAAATAAAACTTTTGCTTTGGTTTGAAAACTATTTTTGCTCTTCAGACTGTAAGATAAAACACATTTGAATGGATGATGCATTTCACAGCAAAAATACATCCCTTTTCATCTTGAAAATGCTGAAATGGGTTGTTACAAAATTTTCAACATTTACCCCCCTTTTTTAAAAATCAAAATTTTTAATTTAGCTGGTATGTCTTTTTTTTTTTTTTTTTACTCTACCAAAAGGAAATTCTTGATTACACTTTTTCCCAACAACTTTAATTAGAATTAACAATTCCAGCTGATTCCTGGTTGGGTGATAAACAGCTGGACTGTGCAGCCCTCTCTGCTCTGGGACTTCCAAACAAGCCCCAGCACTGGCAGTTTATCCCTCTGCAACATTCAAGACTTGTCTAGTCACTGGAATTTATTTTTTTTTTCCTTTTTTTCCCCACACTTTCTCCTCTGAGGGTTAGTTTTTACCAGTGCAGCATCTCTAACAGCCAGGGAACTTCAGAGTGAGCTAAGATCACATTGATTTCTCGAGGAAGAAGCTGCATACTAATTTTTCCTCTTTTTTTTTTCCCTTGAGGAACACAGGTAACAGCTTCAGGAAAGCAGCTGGGGTTGTCGATATTATGTTCACCTGCTGGCTGACAGGAAAGGCTGAGGTCTGTGTGACCATCACGGGACACAGGCAGACCTCGGCTGGCCTGGTGCAATGTCTGCAGATGATGCTGGTGTTGCTGGTAAAGCTTGTGGGATTAAAGCAGAATAGGTTAAGCGTGAGAAAAGCATTAGGTGAGGATTAAGGGATGGATCACTCCATGCTTTGGCCAAGAAAGAGGCCAGGAAGGGCATCCTGCTTAAACCAGACCCTCTCAGGGCGAGGGGAGCCCCTGCCTGGCATGCCCAGGGAGAGGCTTGTTGCAGGCAGCAGCTCAGGACCACCAGGGCAAGGGCTGGCCCTGGATGTCTCTGCAGCAAACCCACCCATCAGCTGGAGGGTTCCCAGGCCTGAGCCCACCCTGCAGGGCCTCAGAGCCCAGCAGAAAGGGGCTGCAGGGCTGAAGCCCAGGTGAAAGCCTTTATGGCCTTTATGGAGTCCAGGGTCTTCTACCCTGTGTTGAGGGGCTGGGGGTTCACTGCCATCCTGCCAGTGCTTCCCTCTGCATCCAGGGGGATTTTCACACATCCCAACCACAGCAGCATGGACAGGGAGGAAGGACATGGTGGTGGAGAGGAAGGCAAGATATTACAGTCTGCTCTGAAAACCCCTAAACCCTTTGTTTCAGGCACCCAGGCAGATTTATCCAGCCTTTCCAGGCAACTTCCAGGGAGCCAACAGGCACTGGGGCATCCTCCTTCACCAAAACCAGTGGCCCCAGTGCCCCCTGTGCCTCCCCTGCTGCCAGTTCCAGTGCTTAGCATCACTGCTGGTCCCTGTGCTGGCTCTGTGCTGGTAAGGGCTGACCTCCTCTCCCTGGAAACAAGCCCACCCTTCAGCCTGTCCCTCCTCGCTCCTCCCACTCCCCTGCCAATGGTTGTGACCATCTCAGACAATCCTGAGACAGCATTAAGTGAGAGGGAGGTGTCCATACAGAAGCTTCCCTGTGATTAATGGATTACGAGATTTTGTGCAAATTAAACCCTTTCTTCACACATCCCACTTCCAGCTCCTCAGCTGTTGCTCTTTCCCTTCTATTCCTGTACAGAAATCCCTGTGGGCCTGGCTTGCCCCATCGCTTTTGCTGCTGTTTTCTGCCCATGGTGACCCAGGGATGTAGCTGGCAGCACCCACTGCTCTTTGCCACCCAGTTTCTCCAAAACCTTCACCATGCTGAGTCCTGGGCAGACCCTGCTCCTCCCAGGCCAGCACTGCAGATGAGGATGCTGCGAGCACGGCTTGTTTATACACAAAACCAACCCAGGAGAGGGGCTGTAAATGCCTCTTTATTTCCATATTTATCATCGCACTTCAAACGGATGAGGAACCCGATGGAAACTTTATATGAAACAGGGAAGAAATGAAGAAGTGTCAGCCAGAGACAGCTCAGCTGAGACTGAGAGACCCAAGGGCTTCTAGGAGCAAACAGGCTTTCAATTACCACTCTGCTGCTCCACAACACCCTCATTTCCCCTGACACGCTGCCAGGAGGCAGCTGGGCAGTCCTGCCATCCTGTGATCCCACTGTTCTCCCAAAGACTGCAGCCTGGGTGTTGCAGGGAGATGGACCTGAGACCCTAAAGCAGCTTGTTTGGTCTGTGTGGGGTTTTATAGGGCTGATTTCTTCCCGGAGTTTGGTGGGTACCAGGAGCAGCAGAGTGTGGGTGTGCAGGCTCCAGAAGCATCTCCAAGTAATGGGCACTGTGGTCACTTGTGCTGCGGTGGGAAGGAGCCACAAAGCTCTGGACACCTTCAGAGCATCCAGCACTGGGGGTTGGTGATGGATGGAGGTTTAAAGCCCATTTTTGCAGGGAATAATGGCTCAAAACCATCCCCTCTCCTTTAAGTGTGTGACACCACTGAAATGTAGGGCCTCCTGGCTTCCACGATGCGGGGAGGGGGTTTATTAATGGTCCCTGCCCTTGCACCCAAACCCACATGTGCTGTGGTGTGGAGATTCTTCAAATACAGTGAAGAGAAGATGGCAGCTGGGATGTGGCTCCTGGGTGAGACAGCTGGATTGGCAGGGATGGGATTTCCTGGGAGATTTCCAAGGATGTGAAACCTTCAGCCCTGGGAGGGGACATCAATGGATCCTGGCTCTGCTGAGGGATAGCCAAGGCTGTGTCCGTGCCCAGGGTCACTGTTCCCTGGGGAGAAGGCAGGGACAGAGCTCCCCATTGCTGCCTGCACGGTCCCCTTCAGTCCCCTGTGCTGGTGGCTTTACTGTCACCCAAATCCCTGCTCAGGCACCCCTAAAGGTCTGGCCCAGGTCATTTGGGGTGACTGCTTAGAAAGGGTCCCTGGGGACCCTTTGCAGTCCCAGCTGAGCTGGTGGTGCTGGAAACTTGAGGTTCCCTTCACACCACTCCTGTACCCACCAGGTCCCTCTGCTCTTGCTCCAGGATTTATTCTCCTCCCTGCCTGTAGCTCATCTGTGCGGGCTCCCCAGGACAGCGGCTCGGAATTGATCTCTGTGCCGCCTTCTCTGGTTTGATCCAAACCCGGCAGCAGGCGGGAGGAGGGAGGGCAGCCTGGGGGACCAAAGCACTTGGCTGTGATGAACGGTGTGTTACTGCCCTGGGATGAAATGCTGGAGGCATCTGGCACCGCTGGGCTCCTGGAACAAGGCAGAGCTGAACCTGCTGGGCTTCCACAGGGGCCGAGCTGTCCTGTGGAAACATTCCAGAGTTATCAGGGATTGTCACCCACCGGGGTCCTCACCCTGAGCTGTGCCACTGCTGCCTGGGCAGCAGCTCACCCGTAATTCCTGGTGTTCTCCTGCTCTGGCAGAGCCTCTCTGAGAGCAGGGATGGCCCCTGCGCTCATCCCACTTCCCACTCCAGAGCCTCCAAGGGATGGATGACCAAAGCCCTCGGATGAGCCAGTTTTGTTTTTTTTTGACATCAAATGAAACAGGATTTGTGCTGCTGGTGATGAGAGGCTGCAAGTGGGACCCATGTGATCCTTGTGGCAATTCAGGGAGGCCGATGCTGATGGGGCAGAACTGGTCCTGCCATAGCCCCATGTCCCAGCACACAAAATGGGTGAGAAAAAGTATTTTAGCAGCAGGTGGGGTAACCTTGCAGCTGTGATAGCCTAACCCATCCCATGTCCAGCCCTGGTTCCCCTCTGGAGGTACATGCACTGCAAGAGCCCTCTGCTCTGAACTCAGGCTGGGTCACGACTCACTTCTTGGGCTGTGAAGATGTGTTTCATCATGTCAGCATGGAAAGAGGCTGGGAGGGGACACAGCACAGCATTGAAGCTACTGGAGCCCAAATTTCATCTCGCTTTTTGCTGAAGCACAATAAAAAATGTTGAAGGAAAGGCTTGAGGGGAAAAGTGTTTTCCTCAACAATCCTGGTAGGACTCTCTTCTATCCAGTGATTTGTCTGGGCACAAATCCATTTATTTTGGTGCAAAGCCTGGACCTGCCCCTTGAAAATGTGACCTAATGAGTCTCCTGCAGCCTGTGGAGTTTGCTTCTTATGCAGGAGAATGACACCTCTCATGCTGGTCCTGGTGTCCTCCAGAGGGAAAAAAGCAATTGAACCCTCTGGACATCTCTGCCTTGCTGTGTTGAACAGCATCTCATGTCTTTCCTCTGGGTCTTCCCCCAACCAAAACTACTTGCAGGTACTTTAGCATGAAGCAATCACCGAAAACTTAAGAGTTATCTGGCAAGGGGCAGATAAGCCTCACAGAAGCTGACAAAATCTGGGGCACGTTGCCATGGCTGAGCTGCTGGAGAAGCCAAAGACCTCTGAGGAGTGCTCCAGCTGAGCATGCAGCAGTCCCAGCACAAGCCCACATGGCCTTTTCCTGAAGAAAATCTGAGTTTGTCTTGGCTCAAGAGTCATCCCGTGGCCCTCAGCACCACCCTCACAGCCAACGGCACTGTCTCTGCTCTGGGTAGGAGTTGTGAAACAGCAATCCTTGAAATCAAGTAGTTGGGGCAGCTGGAAAGTCAAGGGGAAGTTTTAGCCACTATGACATGACAGTGAATCCCAGGGCAGTGTGAGGCTGTTGACCTGGGCCCGTGCAGAGCAAGGGAAGTCCTGCACTCCCTTGCCCAGGGCCCTGAGCTCTCCCTGCTGTGCTGCTGATCCTCAGGTGTGGGACTGGCCCAGCTTCACTCAGCCCCCAGCCTGGTTCACTGTTACCCTCGTGAAGCTGTTCACAGAGAAGCCATCAGTGCTGTTTCACAGGGAATAACCTATTTCTGCACCCTCAGCTTCTCTTGGGCACCCCAGGGAGGGGATTGTCCCGCTCTGCTCTGCACTGGGGCGGCCTCACCTGGGACATTGGGGCACTCTGGGGGGACACAATGGAAGGGAGAGATTGAGCCATTGCAGAGTGTCCAAAGGAGGGACACGGGGATGGGGAAGGGCCTGGAGGGGCCACACGAGGAATGGCTGAGGGCACTTGGGGTGTTCAGCTGCAGAAGAGGACACTGAGGACACCTCAGGGCAGGTCCAAGTCCCTGGGGAGGGGCAGAGGAGGGGCAGGCACTGATCTCTGCTCTGGGGGGAGCAGGGACAGCCCCCAGGCAATGGCTGGAGTTGTGTCAGGGCAGGCTCAGGTTGGATCTCAGGACAAGGCTCTTCCCCCAGAGGGTGGTGGGGCACTGCCCAGGCTGCCCAGGGCAGTGGGAACAGCCCCAAGGCTGCCAGAGCTCAGGGAGCCTTTGGATGATCCTCTGGGCACAGGGGGTGACTCTTGGGGCTGGTCCTGTGCAGGGCCAGGAGACAGACTGGATGATCCTTGGGGGTCCCTTCAACTCAGCATATTCTGGAGTTCCGTGATGAGGGTAGACAGAAGTGCCAGTGACTGGCATTTGGGAATGCTCTGAGCTCACAGCTGTGCCTGGTGGTCCCTACCTGGGAGAGGGCAGTGGGCAGCACGTGGCACACCTGGGCAGGATGCTCTGGCCAGGGAGATCATCCCCAAATCCCACCCTGCACTAGGGGCCAGCTGCTGTGAGCAAAGCCTGCCCTTGAAGGAAGGGATTTTCCAGGAGGAAACAATTCCATGATGGACAGTTCCCCCACAGCCATTTCCCGGGATGCTGCAGAGTTGGATATCTATGCTCATTAACCCCCAGGGCCCCTAACGAAGCCCAGGAGTGACTGCAAACAAAGGCAGCCGAGGGCTGATGGATTCCCGCTGCCTCCCACCGCCGCTGCCCACGATCTATCAATTACCTTTCCGCTTAGTCCTTTTCTCCATCCTTTTACAATCTAAATAGCACATTTTATAGTCGCTGCTAAGTGATGTGATCAACATCAATTACCTACTAAAAGAGAATCAAGTCTTGATTTAAAATTAAGTGCTGCATTTTGCCATGTTCTTTATATGTAGCCAACAGAATAATTGCAGTGACATAAAAACTAATTACACAACTCCACAATTAGGCCTCCCTCCTAGTGCTGTGATTGTCTTTAAGTACATTGATGAAAAATTACTCCCAGCCCTAAATTACTCTCACACCCATCTTCTCCAACACCTTTGAAAAAAAACCCTCCACCCCATCAGATCAAACAGAACTAAAGATGCAGAAGACAACACATGCAGAGTGTGTTCTCTAACCTTCTGGATGTGGGAGCAGTTTCAGATGCAGGATTAGGCTGGGATTGCCTGGGGATGCAGCACTGTTCCTCTGTGGATGGACTGAGTACCTCAGGAAGGCTTCCCAAACCACATGGCCCTGCCACAGCCAGGGAGAAAATCCTCTTCCCAGTGCCTCAGCTGACATCTGACTCCTGCACTGAAAGCAGAGGCCAGTCCTGCCCCGTTGCCAGCCTTGGGCTTGGTGTTTGGAGGGGTTTTATTGCTGTGCCTGAAAGAGGGGGATCACCAGGCTGCAGAGAGGTGTGGGATCATCCCACCAGTGCTGTTCCACCTGGCAGGAACAAGGGGCAGAGCTGGATCCAGCTCACCTGCCCCACTGGGGAGATGCCAGCAGTGAAGGAACCATGTCCTGAGCTGTGGCAATGCTGCTCTAGGAGCATGGAGGGCCTGAAGCCCAAAGGGAGGAGAAGAAGGAGGCTGCAATATGGCAAGGGAAAGGTCCAGAGTTACATGTAGCCAGAAATCACGTAGCTGCCTGAGAAACCATAAACCCCAACAAAAATCATAAACCTCAATAAAGCCTCTGGTGGGCTTTGTGGGATTTGATTCCAGATTATGTTTTTGAGGTGTTTACAACCAACCTAGAAAGACTGCAAACATTCAATTACTGGGAAGGAAAGCTGAGATTTGCTCACAGTCAATCTCCTGCCTCCAGGATCTCTGTGGGTGCCAGCAGCAAAGCACAGCACACAGGTGAGCAGAGCCACGGGGACACCAGCCCAGGGGACTGTGCCATCCCACTGGTTGTCACCCACTGTGCCTGAGCATCCTCAGCTGGATAATTAAGCATTGCAGATTTAATTCTGGGGCCCGCAGAGTGGGTTTGGCTACTTTGTGGTGGATCCCATGGGCTGCTCCACAGTCACAGCCCAGCTTCTGCCAGGGAGGAGGTTTGCACAGTTCCTGGCTGTGGATTTTCCATCATTTCTGCAATGCCATCGCTCAGTCACCACTGGGAGAGGGGTGGGAAGTGCTTTGGCATCTGAATTTAATCAGCACAGTGCTGTGAGTGAACAAGGTGCAGGGACCCATGGGCTCACGCCTGCAGCAGCCCAGCATTCCCTGTGCCTTCTCCCACTTTCTCACCTATCCTTCAGCACGGGCCAGGGGTGCCAAGGCTGTGAACTGACACCCCTGTATTTACCTGAAACCTCACGACCTCCCTCAAAATGTGTGAAAAATAAAGGTGCTGAAGCAGCCTGTGCCAGGGATGATGTGATGTGTGAGGCCAACATCATCTCCTGATCCCTGTGAATACCCCCTTCTGTCCCCCAGCACCCTTCCTCAGTATCCCATCCTTATCCCACCACACCCTTCCTCAATATCCCTTCCTTTTCCCTCAGCACCCTTGCTCAATATTACTCCATTTCCCCCCAGTGCCCTTCCTGTATACCCCTCCCTTTCCCCCCAGCATCCAACCCAAATATCCCTCCTTGTTCCCCAGCACCCTTGCTCAATATTACTCCATTTCCCCCCAGTGCCCTTCCTGTATACCCCTCCCTTTCCCCCCAGCATCCAACCCAAATATCCCTCCTTGTTCCCCAGCACCCTTCCTGAAAATCCCCTTCTGTTTCCCAACATGCACCCTAAACATCCTCTCTTCATTCCCCAGCACCCATCTCACTTATCACCCCTTGGTTCCTCAGCACCTATCCTGAATTCCCTCCCATTCTCCCCCAGCACCCATCCCAAATATGA